>CAVNYN010272651.1:0-11570 GCA_963692815.1 Nyctanthes arbor-tristis | reverse complement strand
TTTTTTTTTTGTCATTAAACAAGTTTTCTGTCATTAAACAAGCAAGACATCTGTTATGCTCATTATTATTAAAACATGTCAGAAAACACATGAATGATAGGAAATTAAGAGCGTATTTGATTTTGTATCTTGTTGCACGGGTGTGAATCTAGTTTATTTAAGGTGAAGCAAACTTTTACTGGTATAATTATGTGGTAATATATTTTTAACAAAAAGTAGGGACTTGAATATTAGAGACATAAAGGAAAGTGGCCTGTCAAGGAACGCAACTTTCAATGGAATGTCCAATTAAACTGATCCCGGCATGTTAAAAATTCGTGGGCAGTGGAAAAAGTATATAGCATTAATGCATGTCTGAGTTTCTGTTAAAGTCTTGTAGTTTACATCTTTATCACAATAACTGGATGATAAGATGTGCTGTATTGGCAGGTGATTTTGGACGAAGCAATCGTGAAGCTGAAGCCAGATTTCTTCTGGTTGGGAGGTGGTGAGATTGATCTTAAACTGGGAATCAGGACTTCAGAATTCATCAATTTTGTAAAGCCATTTATTGTTAACTGTAGTGGTAGTTGATGGTCCCATATCGTAAGTGAAAAGAGAACACAATTTCGGTTGACGCTAACATTTTTCAGAAAGCAAGACACAATTTTTACGAGTTTCATGTTTAGTCGAGGGTCGGTGTAGTGCAGACAATTAACTGGAAAGTGCACAAACTGAAAACAACCAGTGTTGTTGCATCAGGAAGAAATGAATAACAGCATGTATGCCTATGGCCAAACTTTTTAAGTATTGTAGATCGGAAGACTCTATATTCTTTATCACATCACATTTAATACAGAGAAAATGACACACCATACAGGAATTAGGGACCATTTATAATCCCCAGATTCATCACATTCTTACCGGATACAACTTGTGTTATGAACAATACACCAAAAACTTCATATTGCTGAAATAGATATTTCTTGTAGTGAACGCTTTCAGTATCTCGTTCGGAGAGTATACTTTCACATGAATGAAACTCAAAGGAATTGTCGAGATTAAACACGCTTAAATTTTGTAATAATAACTTAAGTCAAACTTTTTCCTAGTATCTCAAGCTGTTTCAACCGAGATTGGGAGTATTTAATTTATTTCCTTTTGGTGCTAAAAATAAAGGGTTGAAGGTAGCTAAGTGGATCTAGCGTTCTTTGTTATGAATGGGTGATTTACGATGGGGTTGTGCATAGTCCATCACCACTATGTCCTCCGCAGGTTCATTCTCCTTTGATATCATATTCTTCTCGCCTTTCTTCGATGGTGATTCCAGCGTCGACCGCCTCTGCATCAAACAGGTCAAGAAGCATGCATGAGTCTACAAAATATATGACACAACGCGTGAGCATGCATGACAACGAAACTGTAAATACTGTCTACACGTGTGAATTAGGATTCACGTTTTTTCTAGTAATGTGATAGGATGAGTGAAATTGAATGCTGGAAATTTATAAAATAAAGTGTGTCGCATGAGATATATAGGTGGATGTTTTGTTACAACAAATTCAAATTTAAAAGAGAATATAAGAACAAATAAGGACACCTTTCCCCTAGAGCTAAATCAGGCGCCGTGTATAAAATTAGACTACCAATTAAAAACAACCAAAGTCAGTTGGTTTGAACAAGTGTTACAGTAGTTAGGTTTTCACGCTCCAAACCAGAAGTTTTGAGTTCGAACCACACCTACCGCTATCCTATTTCCCCTCCTCGCCTCGCCTCCCCTCCCCTCCCCTCCCCTCCCCTCCCCTCCCCTACCCTACCCTATATCCCCCTTATAAATAAATAAATAAATAAATAAATAAAAAGTCATGAAACATCGTGTGGTTTCACACATGTGGCTTATTTTATTTCTTTAAGTTCCATAAGTTAGCTAGTCTTTTGATTCCGAAATATACATATACATATATATATATACACACATGTGTGTGTGTGTTTTGTATACCTACCGGTATGCATGGTTTTGCAATTGCTTATTATCATTTGCACAAGGCATGCATGCACTAGAAAGCATGTGTTGGAGAACCTAGAAAGAATTTGAAGGATGTATATATGTACCTTCTCCTCAGCAGGGTCCTCAAAAATCTTCCATGAATTTGACGTCTTAACTTCATTGCCTGTGAAATATTACCCGATTTTTTTAATTATCAAATGGAAAAATTAATGGTACATAATCATAATAATAATAAAATTATTATTATTCGTTGCACTCTTAAGGATATAGCTATAGAAAATAAATTAATTATATTGATTTAGGCAATAATTATTCGTTCTTTCCCCTTAAATGTAAACTCATTCATATACTAGTTTGGACCATTTCACTATCAATGTGTAATGTGGCTAGCATAGCATATGATGGTGTAATAAATTCCAAACCTTTGTTATATCATAAACTGACAGTTCTTTCATACTTTTTGTTTGGTTTGCAATTTCTCTCTATTAGTTAGCTTTTTTCGATCTTATATTTTACTTTCTATTCCATGTATAATAATTTTCATAAATTGGTAACAGCTCAGTTTCGAGTATGTTCAAACAATTAAATCGTTTAAAAGCTTAACACACACACACATATAAAAGAATTTATCCAACAAGACTTTGTTTCACTATACTCTTGAAGCAACCACACACATTAAATTCAGCTAAATAAAGACTTTGTTAGCAACCTTTGGTCTCTTCAACAGCTTCGACTGCTTCGTTAACAATGTTCTTTTTCTTCAGCTTCATAGTTTCTGCCCCCTAAAAAGTCTGTTCACCATACTTGTCTCCAAAATTCCTTTGCACCACAAATTTCTCGGCGTCCTGAGCCTTCAAATCCGGAAAATATAATGAAGTTAATGAATAAGGATGGTTATAATTAAACTAGTGAAAATTTTCTAGATAATGAGCGGTTGGTTTCCTTGGGGAACCAACTTCATGATATGCCACAAAAAAGGTTCATTTGCCACCCCTACTGTCAACTTGTTCTGTCACATCATGAGGTTTGGTTCCACCCCATGTTCTAGAACATAACTTAGTAACTTCGCTATGAATTTATCTTGTATGAACACTCAAACCTTTCCAAACATCTGAAGTTGAATACTCGTTTCCTTTGCGGAAACGCCGAGTGGTCGAGCGCTGATTGCATGCAAACAACAAAAATATAGAAGAAAAAAAGCAAGAAAAGACATTTTGATGCATATTTGTAGGGAGAAGAGGGGAATGAGGCATTAAAGGCAGGTATTGTAGGAGATGAAGTTCGGTTTAGGGAGAACATGCAGGTGCCTGGTTGCTGATCCCTTGAAAACAAAAATGAAGATATTGGAGGCCTCCCTTTGTCCCCCTTTTTTCCACTTTTTAATCAATATTGGACCCCCCATCATTAATAATAAAGCTTGACCTAGGTGCACGGTATCTACACCATAACATGTGGAGTTGTGCTATTTGAACAAAAGCACATACAAAAATTTCAACAAAACTGACAAAAATTCTAACAAAACTGACACGTGGCACAAATTTTTTTTTTTTCAACACATCACAACACTTTTACATCAACACCAATAACTTATGCCGCATGTCACTTTTGTCACCTTTTTTGTATCTTCTTTTGTCCACTTAGAATTTTCCTAACATGTGTGTCAAAAACAATTACACATAAATCTCACTTCGAAACAAGTAGTATACTTGGATATATCATATATGGTACCCTGATTAACGAGAGATTTGTGATGTTATGAATATCAGAACTCCAAGTCTTAATATATAGCATCAGAGATCATGCATGCATGATGCGATCATCAAATTGAGTTGTTTGGTGATCTTTCTAGTAGCTTATAATAAACCAAGCGGTCTAATTAATGCACCATGATTATTTCTTGTGAATCTTGTAAGATAAACAAGATCAATGAATAGACATGGGATATATATATATATATATATATATATATAGAGAAGATTTGCCCATGTTTTCAGCTCAAGTCCTCCAGTACTCCCTTTCTCTTGCAGTGATTAATTTTACCACTGCCAATGTTCTTTCTGATGTGGATGGTCATAGGATCTCTGTGCTAATAAATTTTATACGTGGAATTCCATTCAAATTCATAAAATTCATTTGAATACATAAATTTCGATGGAAGAATTAGTCTGGCCTTAATTTGGTTTCTTCTTGAATTCTGTCCATACTACTGTTAACACAGGGAAATCCATTAATTCTAGGGCTAGCTAGTTGATCTTTTCTTGTTTCTTGCATATGAATTGGAAATAGATCATTATATATCACAGAAAACTTGAAGTTAGTGATGTGGTCTTGTACCACAAAGGCGTTCGACGCCATTATGGCGCTATATCAATTGCCATCACTAACATATATAAAATAGAAAGAAGTTAAATGAACGACAAGATATCAATTACAGACAAATGCTTAATGACTTTGAGTTCAATTTAGACTACCTCTAGGTAAGTTCAAGGTGAACAAAAAATCAAAAGAACAAATCAATCGACAATCAGTACAATAAAGTACGTACCATCATTATAAAGTAAACTAATATATATATATATATATATATATATCATGTCATGTGTTCTTGTGTCAACTAGAGTGGCACCTATCGTATGCTCTACTTCTTATATGGACGATATAATATACCCCCGATTGCTAATCGGCTTGCTAAATTTATTATGATCAGTAACTAGGATCTATATATTATATATGTTTGTCACTGAATGCATTTTGTTTGCATACGGTCAACCAAAATAAGGTGATGTTTAATTGGTAACATGCCTTTTACTAATTTTGTTCACTCGCCCACTGTGGGAGGGGTTATACTATTCATTTTTAACGTAGCCGTGACATGACCAGACGTGGCACACACACGGCCGCCATATGTGTTGGCTATGTGTGTGACACGTTATAAGTGGGCAGTGTAACCCCACTCACAGTGAGTGGATGGACATCAATCTGCCTTTTACTTGAGTTACTAATAATATGTATAACATCAACAGCTAAAAAATCTTTCTACTAGACTCCATTATATATAAATATATATATTCGTACTAAGAGTTGGAGCGCGTAAAAAAAACCAATTTGCCAAAGAAAGTGACACAACTTTTTACTCTTCGGACCACTCTCTTTACCCCTTGTGACTCCATCACATTGATGACCTTTGGGCTTAAATTTGTTTATGCTTTCCTTTTTCCTTTTTCCATTTTTCGCCCTTATTCTTTCCTTTTTAAAGTTGGGAGTAAGTTTTTAAAAATCATTGCAAGCGAACTCCTAAGGTTGGTGTGAGATAAGCTCTTGCCTTTTGCTTCATCTTAATTATGATTTTGTTGGAGGAGTTTGTTAAAGGGTTTATCTTGCATTAATTACCGTTAGAAAAAATCTTATCACACCACTTTTTTTTACATATAGGACACATAATATCAATCCGTAAATTTTTGCACTAATATCAAATGTATGAATTCACATATTGATGTCATTTGTCATATATGAACAAATAGTATGGAACTCGACAGGAACCATGAAGATGTCCCTTCAACCCCAACTCTTGCAATGCCCCAGCTGATCTTAACTTTTATGTTTTCTAAAATTCAAATGAAATTACTCTAATAACCATACTTTTTTTCTTGATTATAAATGGAGAGGAGGAGTCGGGAGGATGTGACTCAAATTCAAGCGAAGACGATAAAGGATATAGCGGAACTATCTCCTTGACCACAAATAAAGTTAAACCATGAATTAAGGAATAACTCAGTGAGCTTGGAGTAGGAAAATTTCAATCCTCATAAAAAATAGACTCTGAACAGTTGAAGAAAGATTTTTGTAATCTGCTTCTTCATCATCCTCTTCATTCAACTTCTTTTAAAAACTCATCTAAACAGATTAAGTACTTTCTAAAAATTATTTCAAATGCCATGCATATTCTTAAATTTTCAAACTCATGCCTAACATTAAATTTAGTGAAAACTGAAAGTTCATAGGATTGAAACAAGGTTGGCCAAAGAGGTATGGGCGACGGGGACGGCCAACAAGACAACCTTGCATGGGCAAACCGCCATTTGCAACATTAGGACATGACACAGTATCCCTACCACCACTACCACGTTGCAGCTAATCCATGTGCTATTGCCATGTGAAAATGTGTTGCCACGTCAGATAATAGACAAGTAAGGGACCCACTCACTTCAGATCGAGAGAATCTCCTCTCGTCCCAGTTTTCGTCTGTTGCTTCTTTTCTTGTCTTCTGGTTAGTCGTATCACAAGAGAGGCTTGCTTGAAGAAGTGCCCAAGTAAAACAAATTGTAGCTTTCAGATATTTCATTTTCATTTTCCTATGTTTGCCTAAGTTTCAATAAAATACACAAATCACAGGTACTTACCTGCCCACTGCCCTCGTCTGCAGCAAGTGTAAAAGTGCAAATGTGCCCTGTGGTGTCGACAAGGTACTTTACCAAGGACAGATGCTATTAATTCATACTTATAATAATATCATGTACAAGCTTAAAAAATTTCAAGCTTGAACGATGCTTAAACAAACTTTTTAAAATATTTGATTCTTGATAGCTAGAAATAAAAAGGTCGACAATAGCAAATAAAAGAACACAATTGTTTATTGAAACCATAATAAAATGGAATGCGTCAACATTATTGCTGATTAAATTCCAGGACTCGACAACTATATACAGACGCATGCTATATATAATTTTAAAAACAGTAATATTGTATATCTTCTTAAGATAGGCACAGCGAGATGGATGGATGCTATTATGCCAATATAGCGGCAGAAATTATTGTAAAACAAACTGAAGCCTGGAATTTGATGACTATAGCAGGATATGTTTCCCAAATGTGTTCTCTCCGCTGTATGTTACATAAAGGAAACCATCTTCATCTTTCTTTTCATCATATATGGCAGACATAATAGCACCTGTGAAGAATACAGAAACGAGTTGGTATCACGTTCCAGCAGCATCAAATATGGAAAGATTACAGCCAAAGTCACGGATTATATTTCGTTGCGTTAGGTCTGTGAAATTTACTGAAACTGTCACGTCTCGTGTTAGAACAAAGTTGAGGGGTTTAGGACCCAAAATACCAAGAAAGATTGGGTAATGCAGGAAATAAGTGTGTACAGCTTCCCATCACATGGTAATTAATGTTGTTTGATAAAATAATATTAGGCTAACCTGTTGGTGGCAAGACATTGTCAACAAATATGAAAATTGCTTTCTCTGCATTCAGTTTGATCCTTTTGCGAATCACGTAAACAAATTGCCCTACGGTCAAGTCAGCTGGGACAAGATACCTGTAAATTTTCAAGAGTAAATAAAATAACTCTCAAACTTTTATCATCTCGAGTGTATTTTGATGGACTTGTCTTAGCAGTAAAAGTAACTCCGTGTAGATATGAGAATTTGGAAATCCAAGTACCAGTTTTTATTAGCTATCAACAAAAGTTCAAAGACTTGAAAGACATAAAACCAATAAAGAAAATTTGTTAGATAATGCTCTTATATAAATCTATGGCTTTACGCATACTTCGGGGAATAGCTATCAAATATTTCCCTTCCAGCAGTGATGTTCATCTGTGCACCACTGAGCCTGAGGGGATCTTGTGGGAAGTGGTTTATATTGTTAAAAGCGTCTGGAGGTTCAAAGCAGTGATGCAGCCGGAGTTCAATCATATACTCAGCGAAGGAAATGCTGTGGCTGACCATTTGGCTTCCTTGGGCTATCAACAGCAACATAGAGGGATAATCCAGGAACAAGATGCCAGTAAGTTCTTGAAAGGTTTACTTAGACTAGATAGGTTGCACACGCCTTATATTACAAAAAGATGGGTTATGTAGTTCTTTTATCAAACATGCATCATTGTTATATGGTTAGTATCATCCATTGCATTGTTTGGTATACGTTGTATTAATTTTGGAGGTAAGGCACGTAAGTCCCCCACCTTTCTTTGTAATATTTCTTTCTTTTAATAACATGCATATCTCGGGCTAGCATTTTCGAGCCGAGATATTTCCAAATATGTATATATTTCCCTTCCAATTTATGTTTTTATGTGTATTTATTTATGTCCAAACAAAGCTGCTACCTAGTTAAACCGCAAGTTTATTATTTCAGGGAAGTCTTAGTAATGCTATTTCCGTAAGCTCATCCCGGGAGCGCAATGATGTCATGTCATATAGAATTGAGAGAATATGTGACAAAAAATAGACGCAACAGCGGTTTCTCTTGGTTGCATGAGTTCAATTTTTGTTTAAAAGCACGGATGGGATCCATAACAATCAGTTGTCCCTCCCACCAGGATATGTTTTTGCCCAAGTTTTTGTGCATGGATCTACTGCTATAGAATCTTTTACAACTCAATAAAATGTACCTTCATGCATAAAAAGTGAATTCAGGGCTGTGTATAGACCAAAATGCCTCCGTTTTATTGCATGAAATTGGATAAATTACATAAAAAGGATGAGCAAAAACAGAGCGATCTAAAAAACTCTGATTGGTAAATGGCAACATTAGCAAGACGTGGTAACCAATTGAGGAAAAAAATGATAAATAAATAAATTCAAGCGTTTCCATGCTTACAACTGATTACAAGCAGAGACTTTCTACATGCCATGCAAAGTAAAAGGTTTAAGAAATCACTTTTATCCAAAGCAGTCGGTAAGACCACAAATATAGTTCTCATAACCATCCAGATTAATTTAATCCAGTAAACTGATTCATCAGAAATAGTCTATCTGCTCAAACAACTATTTAATATACTTTTATTAGATTTCATGCTCCCCACAGATTAGCTTTATGGTCTTAATTCCTGTCCAAGCATATGGCATAGAATTGTGTAAAAATCTGACTATTCTACAAGCATAATTATGCCTTTTCCCAAAAGTTAGATGTTGATGTGCATGTTCAGAAATGTGGAACACACAAAATTAGTGGACAACGCAATATTTCACAAAATCAATATTATGGTAAATTTATCAAAATCAAACAGTAGAGTTGAAGCTTACTTTTTCTTGTCGATATTGGGAACATCACTTCTCTCTGCCTTCTCAACAATCACCTACAACTCAACAATATGAACATTTTATTTATCATAAAGTTTGTATGAAATTTCATGTATTGCTATTGACAATTGTAATTATTACAGGTTCAATTTCCACATTGTATTACTACTAATGAGTATAGCTTATAGTCGTGACCATCTTTTCTTTAGATCTGTTGAACAGGCCGAATTTCTAAATATAGCTTGAAACAGGAATAAAATGGCAGGTGCAACACCTAAACCTGATTGTAAGAATGTTGCTCAGGCTCTCAAGGGAAGAAAGAGAAGTTATAGATTTAATGATGCCTGGAAACAGAAAAGAATCTGCCCAAAATCAGGCTGCTTATAATTCCATAACAGAAATACAACTAACAATTTTGACTCTTTGCTAGTCATCAATCATAAAACCTGCAGCTGAAGCATGAAAAGTTATTAATTAAAAAAAATGTGGAAATCTAAGAAATTCGATTGAAGTTATTAAACTGCACATAGATTAAATTATTTAAACCATTCCACCTTCCATCAAGAGACCTCAGTTTACCTACATCTTTTCATTTGAGTGAAAACTAGTGCTATCGAAAAAATATGGTCTAGAGAGTCTGCAAGCGACCCCAGGACAGCAGAAAAGTAAGATAGACCTTCACAGCTTAAATGGCCCTTGTAATGCACAAAAATATTCAACTAATTATTTAAACAGTGGTTTAAAAATTAATATTATGTGCTGATAATTCTTAGATGCTTGCCCGCTTGGTTATGTTTGTCAAAACACAAAAGTGTTGCATTTGAATATCTCCATGGACTCATGTGTTCAGCATTTTATGTTCGGAAACTATCATTTTAGTATATAATTCTACTGCAATTGGAAAATTCATACAGAAGCACTAACAAATGACCAAAACATTATTGCTGATGAAACTCAAAAAACATCAGTCAAACAAGACTGTAATACGTTAAATGGCTTCAAATCAAAATTGATAAAGATTCAGTTTCAAAAAAACTCAGACATAAGTTCTCATCATACAGGCAATTGGAACTACAACGGCCTAAATTCCAGAAAGATGCCAAAAATTGAAGCAAATGGTTGGATTCTAACCGGGATTCTATCAGGATACTTCTCCCTAATCCGAGCAGCTTCTGCACGCCTCTTCTCTGAAATACATAAAAAGTAACATATCCACCATCTTAAGAGGCATATGTGATTGTCTTTTCTCCATAATAACACTTAGATGCAGAACAATTAATAACACAATTTAATTCATCAAGAGCCAGTACAAACCAAGATCATGTCCTTGCTTGAATGAACTCTTTGCCATTCCAACTGAATCGCTGTTGAAAGGTAAAAAAAGTCACATTCTTGAACAATTCATTGTTTTAAGATTAATGAAAACAATCATAGCAGCGTGTCTAAAAGTCAAATTCAGTCAATTAGAGAGCTGTAATTTTCAAAAGAATAATACTAGTAACTAAGAGAGAAGAGAATCACCAAGATCAAATCTTTTAAATAATCTAGACAGGAAAATATTCTGGCCGCTAAAAGTTCCACCAGTGGAAGTAGAAATTAATTGACAAAATAAAGGAATCCCTGATTTCCAGTCCCTTTCTCCTAAAAATCCCATCAATACATTAGAAAATCAGAACACAAAAACCACCATACAGAAAACCTAAAAGAAAATCTTGGGGAAATCAGAATCCAGAAAATAATCAGAAACATATTACACTGCCTGTGACAAGATAAAAAACCATATTCAGAAAGAAAGACGAACCTTTTAGAAAAGAAGAATCAGAGAATGATGGTGACGAAGGGAGAGGAGTAGATAAACAAGAAGTCAGGAAGGATGGGATGAATGATGACTTTTGCTTTAACTTTTGTTTTGAAACTCTCCTTCTTATATATATATATATATATCGAGCAACCTCATCCATATTTGTGTGTGTCTATATATAATATAATTTATATATATATATATATAATATAATATAATTTTTATATATTATATTTATATATATCGAGCAACCTAATCCATATAGAGTTGTGCTATTTGAACAAAAACACATACAAAAATTTTAACAAAACTAACACGTGATATAATCATGTTTTTCAACACGTTAAATCATTTTTACATCAACACTAACTAGAGTTTTTACCCATACGGTACACGAGCAGAGATCTAGTGAAAGTGTCAGATATCAAGAGTCGTTTACGAAAAAATTTAGATTCTTGATGTCATAAAAGAATATAAAAACAATGACATTTACAGTAGAATATATTTGATAAAATAAAAGAGATTCATACATTTCACATTAACAATAAATTTTGATAGCAGAATTCAAGTTGCGAAGAGAGCCAATAAGAATATTGAAAGACAATGTAGTCAATTAGAACAAGCTCATACAGAAAAACTTAAAAATTATTGACATAACGTCTTTTATTCATGTATACATTTATGCATGATTGTATTGTAGTATTGTAAAAGAAAATAATATCATATTTAAATGTATACATGAATAAAA
>CAVNYN010272650.1:0-22673 GCA_963692815.1 Nyctanthes arbor-tristis | reverse complement strand
AAATTTGTACCAAATTGGAACTGGTAACTACTCCCAGAATGGGAGTACTGAAAAAAACTTATATAAGCAAAAAATCTCAAGTATCATTGATCATGGACCATATAATTATCACTATAAATAAGAACCATAATTCCAACGGTAGTGATTGACATTGACGTAATAGAAGTAAGTAGATCAATTAAGTAGCTGAATTCTAAAGAAAAATCATTATTGATGGTCCAAGACCATACATATTGATAGATAGAACTACAATTTATTTGCTGAATATATAGATTAATTGAAAAAATCATGACTACATTTAACAATAAAATACTTGAAAAGGCCAACATACGGCGAAGATATTTTGCTACCGTTGGAAAAAGAAGTCGTACTCCCATTAACATAGGAACTGCAAGTGGAACAAAAGGTATGATCCACGCATATTGCTATGTTTGTTCCTCCTAGCACACCTAGCACTTTATATACACTATTACAAGGTGTGATTTTGTGAAGACGACCATTTGCAATTGTCAATATGGTAATGCTTAATTTCCCCTGAGAATGTTCAAGCACCAAATGTCTTGTGTCATTATGATATCAAACAATGATTTAAAATAATATAGCTAAACATTCATTCTTCTCTATCAATTATCAATATGGTAATGCTTAATTTCCCCTGAGAATGTTCAAGCACCAAATGTCTTGTGTCGTTATGGCATCAAACAATGATTTAAAATAATATACGCATAACATCCGACCCTCCTTTCATTAGCAGCTCGTATAATGCACTACATTTGTCTAATATCATAACAATATCAAGAAACTAGTGTTTGAACATCCTGTAGTTGAATGAGAAAGGCACTTACCATTATGTCATTCTTGTTAAGCATTGACTTCAATGCATTCACTTGTCGAATGATATGTGACACTGTGACATCAAGCAACACTAACTTTTTGGGTATATATACAGTACCTGATTTGCTAAATCTTCATATAGAGACATTATTATTCATAATCTAAAGCTAAATAATTGAAGTTATTAAACCACACCATTTACGTTTCTACACAAAAACAACGGTTCATACCAAGCCAATCCAGTTTATTTCCACAGCTGTACCAGCCGCTATTAGATACATATATATACAATGAGAGTCCCCATAATCAATTCAAAGCTTGCAAGTAATAATACTAAACACTTGAAATGTGATTTCTCAGGTAAAACTCAAACCAACTTTGAATTTCGTTTCAAGTGAAGACATTTGCAGAGACCTTCTAATGCTAGACTTGTCCTTCTTGATCTCGATTAGCCGGTCATATACACACCATGGGAAACTAATATAGTGATCCCGTTGCAATCCCTCGTTGTAGCATCCCCAGTATCTCGGGTGATAAGTAACGTGATACCAGGCAGATGCTTTTGCATATAAATCTTCTAATTCATTCCCTTTCTTAAACATTTTCCGAGCTTCGCTCCTCAATGACCTCACGGCTGCACCAACGGCATCTGCATCTCGTCTTCGATCAAAACTCTTTGACATCTTCATAATACCACCACTCAATATCTCAGCCTCAGTTTTAATGCCATAGTAGTCCATCAAGTTACCCAACTTGTAGTCATACTCAGTTTTGCAATAAAATGCTTCGTCAATATAATCTTCAAATCCATCCACCTCCATGTCAGGATCATAAGAGTTTCTTGCCACTTCTCGAGTAAAAGATTTGATACGAGCAGTGTGAGGAGCGATGTCTTTTACATCCCTAAACAGCTTACCAATCACACGTGTTGATTCATAGGTCGTTTTGTCGGACTTTTCCATGAAATCTGGGTATTCTTTCACGCGTAAGTGAGCAGGTATTTCTGCAGGAACACCAGTTTTTGGAAAGTCAACTGCAATGGAGAACAACCTTGCCAACTCTACGCAAGGCTCACTCAATGCCTTGCATGGTTCTTTATCAGCAAAGGCAGTGTGTGCATTTGCAATTATTCCTAAACTGTCATTCACAATATAATTTGTGAAGTACTCCTCTACTTCCTGTACCACGAAAAGAAAAAAGGTTAATACTCCATTTTG
Organism: Nyctanthes arbor-tristis; assembly: GCA_963692815.1. Lineage (NCBI taxonomy): Eukaryota > Viridiplantae > Streptophyta > Magnoliopsida > Lamiales > Oleaceae > Nyctanthes > Nyctanthes arbor-tristis. The sequence continues at coordinate 20,622 of CAVNYN010272650.1, read as the reverse complement.
TTGAGAATACATTAAATATCACGTTTGCAAAATTTTAGACATGATGTTAAAGAAAATTTCAACTCCTAATTTTCAAATTATAGCCACTATTATGTCTAGAGATCTTATTATCATTCTTCTTCACTTGTTTTATGACATTCATCTTATATGTGCATATTAGCTTGACTGGGACATGTTTTAGAATATTCAAGACTTGGGATGACCGAAATTCTCCAAAAAGATTCATTTTAATGGAAGAGTAATGCAAATAAACTGGTGGGCACTAAAATTATTTTTCCATAAAATCAAACAGCTCTATCTCTATCGAGACGTCCAGACATCAACACAAAGAACTCAGGTATCCAAGCATTCACAAAAGATTTACTAAGACCAAGAATATGAAGCAACATAACTTGCCAGCAATTAATCTAACAAGTAATTTTCCAAAATTTGAGTCTTGCAATTGTACTAAACTTATTATAACGTACGAATGCAATGACTTTATCCGATGCTAGGAACTAAAGGAGATCTCAGTAAAGTAGACAACCCAGGATATAAACCAGCTGATACACCATAATTTAGAGTCTTTCAGCAATACTCTCCAAAGTCAGCAAAAGGGATCCAAGAAATAACATAAAGAATAGGCTTAAATGATGTCTATTAGAATCATGATAATCAGTATCTAACAATAATATGACGAGAAACAGAGTGAGGATATAGAAGTTCTTTTGTCACACATCTTTTCCGTTCTTTGGAAAGGATCCACATCTTTCATCTTTTACGGATTAAATATGCAAAAATAGAACATATGAGTTGAAATGCTAATACAACAAGCACCACATAAATATGGCAATACCTCGATTGTCACATCATGATCTAGTTGTACGGTAGGAGCTGGCGTATAATCCATAGGGAGGCATTGCTTTGGTGGAATCAAATCTGGATCCCAACAAACAAAGTAAATGTCGCCGTCCAGATCACTTCCAGAACATTCATTTGGGTGAGGTCTGTTTTTTTATTTAAAAAAAATATACACAAGTATTATAGAATATACGTTAATAAAAGATAAATTGCATATTAGTTAATTTTATTAGAAATAATAGAACATGCTAGCAAGATGAGAATTCTACATTTCTATTCAGCTCAGCAGAGGAAATCATGATTCAAAGCGATTTCATTAAATTGGAAAAATGCAATATGACGTCATAGTAGTCCAAAATTACCCACTACACCAGTATAGAAATATGTATTGTATATTGAGATATTCTAAATTTACAAACTAGCATCTTCACAAACAAAATATTTCATATACGGTCCGTAACCTTTACTTTGGGCTCAATTGGTCCCTATCCTCTACTTTATGTAAAGTTGTCCCAACCTTTATCTTTTCATGCCCAATTGTCCATTTTTAAGTCAATCATTAAGTACAACTTGCGCCATCTCCAATTTTATTTCAAAGCCAAGCCCTGAAAATCCCTAGCCCCCCCTTTATTTATAAGGGTAACTATATCCATGCCACTATGACTATCTTCTACTAATCAGATAATAACTTAAGCATATAATAAAACTAAAATTATATGTTCATGATTACTCTAAGTAAATGTGTTCATGTATTGAGGTCAGGCAAATTCTAGGTTGAGTTAATATTACCCAACTGAAAAATGGCACCATATTTTGCTTGGAGAATTGCACTAGTTTGGGGGCAAGCAATCTTTTAGTGGTTTTAAGCAGTTCGGTCAAAGTTTTTCCAACTCAAATCAAAACACCTCCACTTGAAACTAACAGAAAGTAAAATAGACAACTTTTGTGCCAATTACCATTTTGAGGTATAATAAAGGGAAGATTTATGACACTTTATTTAACCATTAAGTAATATCTTTCTTTATTTTCAATTATTACTAGTTTACAGTTTACCTTGGAGAACAGGGGATACTAGCATTCTACATGTTTTCCATAGAGATTTAGAGAAATTCTTGAGTCAATGTTGTACTCTTTACAGCATAAGATATATTCCCGAATGCAACAGAGCCACAAAAGTTATTGTAGATTAGTTAAGAAGCATTCAAGAAGTGAGGTTTACCTTTTCCCTTTCTGAGGGAATACAACACAGTCCACCATGTGGTGCAATGCTGGCACATCAATAGCCACTAATTTACGGATATCACCAGGGTGCAAGCATGGGTTTTTAGCAACAGCTACTGTTCCTTTAACAACGTAATTATAGTCATCTGATGTATTGTCATAGGAGCCACGGAAATCCTCATAGAATCTTCTACGTCCAGCACCAGAAAACTGAACAAACACCTGGCCATATTCCAAGCTTCCAGTTTCATCCAGGCATCCCATCATTTGTCTAGCTTTAGGGACAAAAATTCTTGATTTCACCCGCAAATCTAGTAACTTCGATGCACGGAAAGTTTGTAGCATCATTGAGAGAAATGGTTCAGCATCAGGCTGATAACCACACCTTAGCATTTCCTTGAGAATGTTCGTATTTTCTCCTGGAGCCATCAAATCCATTGCCTCCTGGGCCTTCAATGGATCAGTTAAAATAGCATCCAGCTGAGCCACCGCCTCTCTTTGCTTCTTCTCAAAGACACGATCCTCTACTCCAAGAGTTGATAAGAGAGTAATAATTTGTCGATTCATGAAACACGGCTGATATTTGCTCCATGCCAAAACATCTAGTTTTGTATTGTCTGAATCATATTTCAACATGCTTGGTCTCAATGACAACTTCCATGGTGAAGAGGGATCAACAGCCACAACACCTTTGTAGCCACCATATCTAATCTGAAATGCAGAAGGAAAAGAATTTTTGAGCCCACATTTTAGGGCAACCCTCCGGGCAAAATCAAGAGATATCTTCCCAATACCATCAGAGAAAACATACTTGGTTCCACCCCTTGCTACTTCTATGTCGGGAATGAAGTCAATCTCATCTGCACCAACACATAGAGTTTCTGTAGACGATCCAAAAGATTGGCCAAGTCTTGCAGCATATTTTGCCACGTTTCTTATAGAGCGAAAATTACCCATCCACTCACGGATAACATCAGCATTACAATTAGTTGTTGAAGCAAACATCCAACAAGAGTTATCCCGCAATTGACTAGACGAAAATGCAAGAAAATCAAATTTCTTGTCACTGATAACTACGCCATTTTGAAGAGTAGTCAATATCCTGTCATAAATCTCCGTTTTTTTATTCACATTATTCCCTGAAGTTACTTTGGGAGATAGATCGGTAGAATACATTTTATCCCACTCTTCATCCACAAAAGAAACACGAAGAAATTATCCATATGTTCTCGATAATGACGGAGGACACGGTTTGACACATTCACTTCGGGACTTCCGATCTATACACTTTGCTCGGAGTTACTTGAACCCTGCGTACATATACCAGTCCATCCTCTAAAATAATGGCAGGTGATTTCGGTGGTTGTCTCATCCTCTTGTATTTGTTGTATTGCTCCAGCAGCCAGCTCACAGGATCATAGCAGCATTCCTTTAAATTATAAAGTTTCTCCAGAGCATGCTCTATTGCATCCATGCCAATATTTGTTCTCCGTGGATCAACCAGAGAAAAAAATTTGGCATCTAGATTTGGACCCGGAAGGCATCCATTCTGTACCAAACAGCTTATCTTAAACAATATGTTATATGGTAATTCAGTTCCTCGAGGAGGATGCAGAATGGGAACAAGGGGTGAAGAGTTGCAAAAGGGAAAACCATTCTCCAAGCTAAATTGGCTTTCACTTTCCTTGTAGTATGCAAAATTATCTGGGAAATTCGGAAGTCTCATTCCATTAGGAAGCTGAAGACACAAGCCAGAAGATTGTCCAATACGTGCTGTAGTAAAATCTGTTGTTCTGATCCACTGGTCATCTGGAGTTTCCTTGAAATAGCTATACACAGATTCATCAACCTTTTTATAGATCCGGGGAGCACCAAATAACTACACATACGCAATATAAGAGAGAAAACTTCCATCAGCATTCATTTCTTGCTTCAAAATAGAAATTACATACATGCATAGTTTCAGCAATTGCATATAACATATAATGAAATTATATATATATTATTTAAAGAGCATCAGAAAGTTAAATGTAAAACCAAGAAGTGCAACACACAGAATTTCTGGGGTGTTTATGAATAGATCACTCAAAGGATGAGAAATCATTGATGGACATTGAGTTTTGTTTTTGAGGTAAGTTACATAACCTTTAGTTAGGTATTCATTTCTCTGTTGCAAATTTACGATGCCATCCAATCTTAAAGGATATAATACCAAAATATAGGTCTTTGCTTTCATAATCTTGTAGGCTGCTAACGCTCAAATGTTACCGGAAACAAACAGTAATGGAAATTCTACTTTCCGAAAAAAAAAAACTACCAAAAACAGAATGCAAACACCACGAGAGGACTAACTTCTCTAGCTAGCTTTGAGTCTGATTTAGACGTCTCGTGAAGGACTGAAGATTTAGCTTCTCATTGTACTGTAGGACATTTTTACATGCAGAAATAGTGCTGGACAGAATTAAACTTACAGAAGGAAGATTCATCACAGACCACACGGTGTATGCATCAAGGTACAAAGAAATCATATGTTTTTGGTGAGAGAACTATACGTATTTAATAATTTTTTATTCATAAAACTTCAAAATCAGAATAACTTATTTCTATTAAGGGTAAATTACAGAAAACTCCGCCAACCTTTGCATTTATTTGCTTTTTTGTCCCCAACCTTTTGAATATGGACCAACAGACCCCAAACTGTTGAAACATGGGTACTGTTCATCTAAATTGTCAAATTCACTAAGCTACTCCGTTAGTCAAGTCTAGTCAATGCATTGGACTAGCACACTCCCAAATTAAGTAAACGGCAAATGAATGAAAAGGTTAGGGACATTTGCCGTAGTTTACCCTTCCATTAGCAATTATGTTAATGGCCTGATATATATCAATTCTTAGTTTGAAAAATCTCGATTCGTGAGCCCAATATATACTACCTCTGTCCCACAAAGCTAGTCCAGCATTCCTTTTTCAGAGGTCCCAAAAAGATAGTCCAGTTATCATATTCAATATGTATTTAATGTTTCATTTCCATATGTGCCCCTAATTAATTATTGTTATTCAACTACCTATACATTGAAAGTCTTTCAAATAATTAATGAGACATAAGAGTATATGTGAAAAACTAAAGTAAAATTTAATGTTTCAACTATGTTAACTATTGTTTCTTAATCCAAGTAAAATTACCTATCGGATTATCTTTATGGGACGGAGGTAGTAGTGGCTTTTAGTCATACCTAAAACTACAAACATGAGATATACAATTGGAATGGCAAGCATCTCAATTACAAAAGAAAGCAAGACAAACTTGGTGCAAAAACATGACACCATCCTGTTTAAATTAACCCTATTAGTTAGCATATAACACCTATACAAGTCCAAGTTTTAAAAATAAAAAAAAATTCAAGATTTACAGTTAACAACCCCAAAGTAACCTTAATTGCAGACACAAAAAAGATCAACTTCTGTCTACCCTTGCCAAGTATGGTGATTCATACATCCCAGCTCAATATAGCCACGAAATGAACAAGATGATGCTTTTATTGAATTTATATCAAGTAAGAGGTTTATGGCTTTTATTTTTTTTGAGAATTAATTTAGTGTAAAGTGATTTTTTAGGAGAATGTGTTGTTGAAAAGAAAGGAAAAGTTAAGAATTTATGTGATAAAATATTTTAATGAGTGAATATGTGGTCGAGAGAGCGAGAATTGTTCCATACAAACCCTACATAAGTATACAATAAAATAACTAACCATAAATTTCCAATCATTTCGCACTCATACAACAAGCACCTTTCTTTTACTTCGATATAATACATTTATTCTAATTTTCACCATTATGCCCATAGGTACTAACTAACAATTCCTCCACGACTCCATTTATGTTTGAACGCAAAATTAGAATCCTAAATACAGACTTTAATTGGTAAATAAAAAAAATTTTCTATATCAAATTTGAGAGTATATAAGCTACTTATTTTTAAATTAGTATTAGAGTTATATTTAAAATAAAAGAACAACTTTTACTTGACAGACGGAGAAAAAGCAAATCAACAACTTATTACTTTTACTTGACAGACGGAGAAAAAGCAAATCAACAACTTATTAACTAACTCTAGAATAAAGAACTTTCTCCGCCAAAGTTAAATAAATACACATTTTGGCATAAACATAAAGTAGTAAATTAATTAAAGTCTTCATAAAATGGATACTACCTCTTCTCAAAATCTCACTAAAAAGGTAAAAGAGAAATGCAATCTACCGAAACATATTTTGGTAAAGAAAATGACACTTGAAAATACTAGTGATTTTAATCTTGGACAAAGTACAATAAAAATCTAATTTTATTCTTCATTACTTGTACGCTGTTCTAATGCCTTGTGCCACCAATGGTCCAAATGTAATATAATAGCACATTGCATTGTAATTTAATGCACTTTCCTCCGTGATCATATCCCCTACTACCAAATAGTTTGAGTTGTTATTCTAGCCGAATTATCCAAAATTATAATCTCCATCCACCTTTGATTTGATAACTAATCAATTACATCCACACGTTTCAGATCTTTCAGTCTCCACCACTCATTCTACCTCTATCGTCTATTTAAATTTCCATAATTTTATCCCAATAATGAGAATCAAATACCCCATAAATAAATTATTGCTTTATCTATTACGAGATAAGTTACCCGCTCAATAGCATTGTGTATGAAGAAATTAGACCGGCATAACACGTAAACAGATCTGATATTAATAGACAAATAGCATGCATATGGCCTTTAAGGAATAATATATAATATGTAATAATAAAAGGAAAAACCTTCTTTTTTTATTTTTTTTAAATGATTAAAAAAAGTTGAACCCCATGGAATTGAATTCATATTAGAATAAGTTGTATTAATAGGTATAATAAGCACATTTTTTATGAGTCTAAGTTACCTTTTAAGATTACTTGATTTTTACAAAGTTCTAAAACTAGTAACTTCAAGGTAAATGGTCCATCATTGATTAAAACTTAGGCACATGTAGAATTACGAAAGTAATACTCGATCTCCTTATTTTCCACAAGCCAATTTGCATGATTTGGCAAACAAATTGAGCTGCTTAAAAGGACACACATGTTTGGGAATTGAAGGCAATAATCGTCAAATTTTAAGTCCACCGGAAAGTGCTCAAAAAATAATGATGGATGTAAAATTTTATAGTTAATGGCACATTCAAATGGAAACACGGAAATGACAATCATCTAATAAACTAAATAAACAAACCTGTACAAGAAGAAGCTTTGCAGTAAGACCTCGTGGACGATATAGAACAATCTGCCATATATTCTCGTATGAGAGCTGAAGCTTGTATTCAACAGAATTAAAGCTGAAAAGGAAGTACATCTTCTTCAGCCCAATTCCAAATTTAACAGAAACCTTTGCACATTTCCATAACACCAGAAACTTCTCTGTCGATATCTGACATCCAAAATGCAAAGTTATCTGTTCCATTTCATGCATGTACGTTCTAGGATTTTGTACAATGTCAATATTCATTTCCCAAGCCTTCAAATAAGAACCGCCATAGTAGAGACCTTTTTGGGCCAAATATATAACTTTGTCAGCGTATGTGCTATTCTTAAATTGGACCTTGGCATATGCTCTTCGCCCTCCTTTGGACTGTTTTACTTCTAAGGCAACTACGGCTCCAATGGCTGTAGATTGCTCCAGGAACGTCTTAACTGATTCAGCAGCAAGAAGGTAAGGAAAGCCAAACACCTGAATTGTTTTTCCCATGTGGTATGGCTGAATAGGACCTGCTTTTTGGTAATGGAATAAAACTTATCAATGCAACGGCAGCATGATCTTCTTCTTGCATACAATCTAAACCTATCTATATTAATCCTAAATTTCCGACTTTCACTGTAGATATTTGACACGTAACACTAAAATAAGGGGATTACCCATGAAATGCATTGAAAATTGATACATATAAACCGCAAAGTCCATGAATAATTTCTAGGAAACATTTTTTATTTTTTGGGTTCTTCCTCAGATGTCCACACTTGATACAGCAAGCCCATTTTGCTTGTTTGAGACATTGTAATTTAAAGACCATAATTTCCACAGAATTTACACAGCTGATAATTTCCATGCAATGAGTAACACAATCCCGAAAACAGTCCATGAGATATACACAAGGCAGACATATATAAAATGGGAAATGTATGATAAGGCATGTAAATTGACGACAACCTTCTACAGTTATCATAAGTTTCAAAGAATTGAAAAGAGAACTACTAATTTTGGAGTCACTTGTTTGAAAGTGATTACATCACCATTTCTACTTTACTTTCAACCACACGTTCTGTTGAGAAAAAACTAAAAATCACATTTCACATTCTCATAAGTAGAATATATAAATTCCCACCCCCACCCCACAAAAAGAGAAACCGGTTCTTTTTTTTTTTTTTTTTTGGGTGGGGTGGGGGGGGGACTTTTTCTTCTCAAAAATACAACTTCATAAGCGCCCCATGTTTGTAGATTTACCTGTTCCCTTATTTTACAAAAATCCTATGTGTTAATTGTATTAGAGGTCAACGAACTTGCACTTTACTTGTAAATAGGTCACTGAACTTTAAATGCCAACAATAAGATCGTTGAATTTTAATATAACAGCATTTAGGTAACTCAACTTTGACTGGTTGAGATCGGAACACTAACTTTTATTAAATTGCAACAAGGTCATACAAATAACATGATATTGCTAGTTCATCATTAAAAATTAATACCCCAAATTACGCCTCTTATTAGAGAGAAAAATAAAAGAGTTATTCAAGAATTCACAAACTCTTAAAATTTAGCATCTATCTTGATGTAATATTTTTAGATAATCTTCATTCAGTTGTCATCCCAATAAGTGAACGTAAAATAACAAGTCTGTCATCGTTGATATATGTCATCAATATCTATTAAATAAAAAGTCTTACTAATGGTGTGATATAATTGCAAATAATCAAGTTCAGTTATTAATAAATTTCTTACAGTTAGAGTTGAGTGACCATATTATAATTAAATTTAAAGTTTAGGGATCTAATTACTAGCAATCAAGGTTGAGTAGTCTAATTGCAATTGGAGTGAACATTCAGTGACCTTTGGTACAAGAAACCAAAATCCTGAGTAATCCCCCCCTCACTAGCACAGAACCATACTTTTTGAGTTACTGACTCAACCAAGAAGTCATCTATCCGTGTAAAAAAGAAAAAGCCAGGAAAAACTTCTAATAATATGGTAATTCAAGGCATAATATGATCAACCCACGTCCACTATTGCAATTTCAAGACAGACAAAGTACACAGAAATTTTACAGCAAATGGGTCAAGTCAAGAATGTAATATAAATAACACTACTCCCTTTGTGCACAAAAGGCAGTGAATCACCATAGAACGGGATTAACGTGTCTCACGATCGAAGAAAAATGGAACTAAGCGTCTCTCAAAAAGAAATAACTTACCAAGATCTGATTTTTCAAGTGGCCGGGGAGTGAGAAGTGGAAACTACTTTCAACATCACAGGCTGCTTCTTCTTCTTCTTCAAGAAGACTTTTTAGGATGATTCGTTGACGCTTCTTTGAAGAGCCGAAAGCAGACTTATATATGCGAGTAAAGGTCATGTTTGTGGGAAACTACGTGCGAAGGAGAAGGGAAGGAGGAGGCTTCAATCCAATCCCAAATCCCAATTTTTTTTTTTTTTCCTTCAACGTTTTTTTTTCTCTTTTTTTTTTCCCAATATACAATTGGAAACTTTAGAATATATATAATTCTGTCAAGACTCTCTCCAATAGACTCTTTAGTTTAAAAAATGAATGTATAAAAATAGTCTCCAAGACTTTCTAAAATAAAAAAGGTGGTTTGTCTCTCTAAATTTAGAGAGCCAAATTCATTCTCTATTTAATAATAGTTGTAGTTTCATATGTTATTCTTCAAACTATATTTGAATTGATTGGTTATTAACATTTTTTAAAAAAATCATTAAAGAAAAGATAATAGTACATAATGATTATGCTCTTTGAAATACTTAAAATACTTTTTATAAATAGAGTCTCTTGGAGATGATCTAAGAAGTGCTATTTACTTAAAGCTAGTATTCACTCTAGGCTTTTCGTTTCTTCAACTTATTAACCACGGGGGGTTTTGGACTGTGCAATTATTTTGGGCACTAGAAGGAAGCGTAGGGAAAGGACTCGGACCATTATTTCAGGCGTGTGAAAATTTTTCATTTGAATATTATGGCACCATATAGGTCTTTGCGTTCTTAACGTAATCTTGAATGAGATGGTATAATTTTGATTTTTTTTCAAAAATTGATTTTATGAAGAGTAATTTTTTTAAAGAAAAATATAAGGCTGAAAATATATTTGAGTGAGAATTAATTTCAAAAGAAACAACTTGATACAAGAATTCTTACTAGTTAATTGCCTTTTGACGCAGAAATTTGTTAGAAAGTAAATTTTATAAATGTTTTTTTCCTAATTTATTTGATCAATATTAATAGTTATTACAAGATGAATTAATTAAATAAGATTTTTTTCTTTTAAATTGCATGGTTGAACCTTAGCGAATTTAACAAAGCAAACTAGTGCAAAATTTAGCCATGCTTTTACCATTATCATGTTATGCTTTTGATTTGACCTCATTTCACATAAGTTCGTAAATGTTTAAAGCCTCAATTTTTCTTTCTTTTTTGTTCCCTTTCTTTGCAAGCAAGTTTAAAGTTTCACATTAATACTCTAGGTTTTTTTAAAATACTTACAACGATACTGTCAAAAAAAAAAAAAATACTTACATCGAACACAAAATAAAAGGAATGAAATTATTCACAAATACAGACCTTCAGTATTCATTCAAAAATGGCAACGACGTTTAAAGCGGCAAGATGTCAGGCAGTCGGTGGTGATGCTAAATATTCTTTCCTATGAATTTTGCGAGGATAAAGGATATTCGCCGTAAAGATTTAGCGGTTGCGGTCGAAATTATGAATTGGTGGTGGCTGTGGTGGTCGGTTGAAAAAAGACGAAGATTGATCGTTGGGGAAGTGGTTTCATGACGGCGTATGTCTATTTTTTATTGTCATTTTTACATTCTATTAAATTGAGTGTGAGTGTCACATAATTTCAAAAAAAAAAAAATTATGAATGTGAATTGGTGGAGAGGTATGTGAATGGCGGTGGTACTCGTGTATGTTTGAAAAATTTTAAGGAAAGCTAACCTCTCTGTTATGGAGTATAAAAATACCACATGGCCCCTTATTATTAGGAGATCAGGGGTTCGCCTCCTAATCCACCAATAACGGGGGCCATGTGACATTTTTTTCACTCTATAAAGGAGAAGTTAGTTCTCTTTAGAAGGACTGGTACATGTTTGCCGATGAAGAAGAATAGAAGATTGTAGTGGTGTAAGAGAAGTAGGATTTAAATGTATTAAAATCATAATTTTTTGTGATGTATTCAAAATATCGTGTGATAATTAACTATAGTGGTGAGAATATAATTACGTTTAAGAAATATACAACACCAAAATTTTGCTTTTACACACCTAATTTTTTATTCTTAATTGCATTATTTTGTATAGCTGGCTGGAAATAATGATTTTCATTCAAATTTGTCAATTTCATATTCAATTTAAGAAAATAAATTAGTAAATGTACTTAAATATTTGTTGCGTTTTTTATTTATTTTCCCTAACAAAATTTGGAATAAAAACTATCATTGAATACAACGAACATTAGTTAATAAAAGGTTAATGAAAATAATAACGTGATTAGAGAGAGTTAATAAAAAGTTGACGATAATAAAATATTTTTTAATGCAATCGGAGGAATTTCATTGGGAGGGCATTAATATAGACACCAGTGTAAGAACTTGTTCTAATAAGAGGTACTCTTTATCATCTAGAGCTTGTTTGTTATTTATTATTTTTTATTATTCTCTCAAATTATAATTTTATTTACCATTAATTTGATATTTGATTTGATAACTGCTCAACTATAACTATATATTTCAAACTTTTTTACAGTTTCGATATACTATCTACCTCTCTCATCATTATAATTTCTCCAAACTTCTATAAATAATGAGACTCAAACAAACTCCTAGTATGTCACTCTTAAAATACTAAAGGGGTGTTTGATCCTCTTTATTATTTCTATTTATAATCTCATCTCTTATTGATTTGACTACTGATTTGATAATTATTCATCTATAATAAAAAATTTCAAATTTATATTAAATCTATATCACTCATTTCACCTATTTATAATTTCTCTTTATAATTCAACTTGGATAAATAGTTTCAAACATGCACTAAATTTTCTATAGAAACAGATCGTACTCTAAGTTTGAAATCTGATTACCAATTATAGGGGGTCATGTATATTTTAAAATATATGTGATTCTCTATAATTAATAATTAGACTCTAAATTTAGAGACTGATTTGTTTCTATAGCCAAACTGCTTAAAATATGGTTCAAAAGCTTGATATTTTAATAACTTGGGTTGGAAGAAATTAGCAGTGTTAAAAGGAGAATCAAACAAGAGAAAAGGACAATGTTGTACCATTTTGTTACCCGTCTTTTCATGTAGACTTGCTGAGGTCCCTCCCTGTAGGTATCTTCTCTACCAATGGGCCACACTTGTGGAAATAAAGCTGTCTCCACATTGCTAAGTCAAAAAGTAAACTACGCTGATTGGTTGTTATGGTCGTATAACCTTACTCAATAGTCAATAATGATCCCTAGCTTCCTAACGAAGTCACAGAACTTACGTAATTTGATGAAGAAGCTTGGCATAAGACCAGGGGTGTTGCTAAACGATGTTGGAAAAGGGCAGTCGAAAATTGATAATCCTAACTGAAAAACTACAAATTTTTTTTTTTAAATTTTTTAAAGGGTGAAATAAAGGTTTTTTTCTCCCTGAAAACGGGGTAGCTATGGCGGAGCACAGCAACCCCCCATCTACACCTTAGCAGAAGACACTCAATTAATAGAGAGATCACGTGATTAGTCCGTCAAGACTATTTGGCCCTGTTACATAATTAGAAGTGTTTTTCAAATCATTTTTTACAGCTTTACCATCCTCAATGTAAGAGCATCCCCTTTCTAAGAACATCTCAAAAGGAAAATTATATGAGTAATATAATTTATCTAAATTAGATACCGGTCTTCAGTTTAATTAATATTACTACATTAGGAGTTGGAAGAAGATGTATAAATACATGAGAGTTTTAATTTATTTAGTAACTAATAGGAAAATGACAATTAGATTAGATACCAGTCTCCTCTCTAGATAAATAGTATTATTATTCAAATTATATTCTTACCACAACAATTTATTCAAACATCACATTTTAACTATTTTCTTTATTTACTTAAATATCTATAGCTAAAATTACATCAATAAATGTTATTATATTTAATCGTTTTTTCTTCTACTACAATCATAATTAACTTAATTTGAATTCTTTTTTAGCAATTATTATTGTTTCAATTCCCTTTTCTAGTAATCTCTTGCCACAATTTTGTATTTCTTCTCAATTACCTTGTTTAGTAATCTTTTGCCACAATTTTGATTTACAATAGAACTCAACAACTTTAGATTTTAAAGATTTATTGTCTTCACAGTTCCATTTCAGTACATAATTTTTAAGCGTTATTTCATGAAGAATGAATTTAACCTTTTTCTTTTTATTTTAATCTATCTTGCTTTCTATAAAGAGATTTATAGATAAATAAAATAATAATGAATCATTCATTTGCCCTTTTTTCATTTACAAATTTTATTTTATATTTATATATTTAATGTTGTAAATTGTTTTAAGCATAAGTTAACCGAAAATCAACACGGATGAGTACATAAATTTTTTTTCACTTGTGCGTTGCACGGGAAGATTTTTTAAGATATGCTTCGTAAAAAATATTATAAAGTGTCATTGATGAGCCAAATTTTGTTTTCATCATGAATTATCGCATGTAATTGATTTTTTTTTGGGTTAAATATATATATATATATATTTTTATTTCTTCTATAGATTGGGATTCAACATGTCTATCTCAATATGGATGGTAAATGTAAGTACTCTAGCTGTCATTAAATTCAACTACCATAAGTCAGTATTTTAATTGGTTGATTTCACCAAGCAAAAGTCATGACAATTTGAGAAACTTGCCAGTGAGCCATTGTTGTGTCGCTGAAAAAATTAATGTTTTTAAGCAATGTATTTGACATATATATGAAAAATTAATGTTTTTAAGCAATGTATTTGACATTTATATGATTATGCTCGTTAAGTTCCTAATCACCTATATGTTGAAAAAAAAAAAAAAAAAGAGAAAAGCCCAAAGCATTAGCACGCAATATTTCTCTCTTGCTTCCCCCTTCCTATCTCTCTTCCTCTTCACACCGCTGTTAAGCAATTTTCTCTCAACCTATATTTAGTAGTTCCAATATTTTATGGTTTAAAATATTCAATCTAAGTACATTTGTGATTGAATTTTAGCAAGATATTGACTTGTTAGTGTCGGAATGAACTGAACAAAAACGTTTCCTCGATATGTAGTGCACTCAAAATTTAAAAAAAAAAATAAATAAATAAATGAAAGGCTTAAAATTGTAGCACTGCCAAAGGAAAAATAAAATCCTCTAGCTATGCTATTTGTTTTGTTTTCATGAAGTATACAGCTAGATCGTATTTGTGAGGTGTGGCCTTGTACTTTGTGTTTCTGCCAACATGCAACAAAATTTTCTTGACATATAAATCTTTCTACCAGGAAATGTGCATATAAATGACTAATTTTTTTATTTTTTATTTTTACTAATAGTCCATTCACCTATAGAACATACTCTGCAATTCATACCAAAGATTATTAGTTTTACTCACTAATTTCCATAAAAAACCTGATTGTGAGTTTCTTGCACCAATGTAAACACAATATGCTCAGCACAATATGATAAGCACCAATATTCAATAGATATACCAAAATATCACACCTCATAGCTATAGGTGAGAAATATCTTGGCATCCTTTCATCTCAGGCAAATAAAAAGAGTTCGCGCAGGGGAACCCATTTTGCAATTCTAAAAACTCGGGGTGTGTATCACGAAATGAACATGGATATGATCATATAATCGCTAAGAAGTTGTCTTCAAGAGAAGAGAATTAAAAAGTTTCAATTAATGAGTCTCCCCAACACAAATAAATAAATAAATAGATAAATACGTTCATAAATAAGTAAATAATATTTAAAAATATGAGTTTCACCTATAGAAAACCAGAGCACTATAAACAATTCAACCCCTAAGTTATACAAACTTAAACCTCATTTCACCTAACTGGCAAAATCTAACTCCCAACAAGCATTTTTCACAAGAATTGAAATGTCGCAATGCATGTATGGGTAGAGAGCTCCCATTCCCGTTCTTCCACCATGTGTCTAGCGGGATAATCCACTAGATGCACATAGTTGTCTTACAGCGGGTCAACTCATATGGGAGTTGTCCAATAATCTCATGTCACATGTGCATTATCCTACCAGACGTATGGCGGGAGATAAATTTTGGGAGAGCTCCTACCATCTTTGATCTTTCACAAGCTGATCATGATTGTGTCGGCAAGCAATTCGAACTTATTGCATTACCTGTTAAAATGAGAAGCTGAAATTTATAGGATTTTGTAAGTATATATGAAAACGCATAAAGTTAATAAAAAAAAACATATCTCATTTGGCCGTGTAAAAATAAAAAACGCATAGAATAACAGTCACGATAACCAAGTGACACAAAGGTTAAGTAGTTGACCATTTTCGTCTACAACCCCCAACTGAAAATAGAAATGAACAGAACCTGAGTAGTTGACAAAAATATTACCTTAGAATAAATTTTAAACCTTCCATAGGCCTACGAACTTACAAAATCATACGTAAAATGGAAACTTCAACTAATATCAAAAGAAATCAATCTATTTTATTAGGAAAATACCTATTAAAGACTAAACCTTAAGCTTTCTAGGTACCAAAGGATGTTGATAAAATAATCTATATATATATATATATATAATTGGAAACTAGTCTGCAGTACAAACGTACCGCAGTTTTCCTACCCAAATTGATAAAAATGAGAGTATAATTAACTTTTTCCATTATGTTGGGTAAATATACAGTAACATCCTTCTTTTCTCAGTACATATACTTTATAACTTGATTAGGTTGGTAATGTTTTTAATTAACACGTAGTTAATTAGGTGTATTTAATATTTTATTTTGTATGGAATCCTCGTTAGTGGCCCTTTTCTTTTCCTTTTTCTTGGTTCTTTCCATATGCAAGATTAGTTTTATTATTTTTGTGGAATCACTAAATAAGTGGGCCTTTTCTTTACCTTTTTTTGTGGCTCTTTCCATCTGCAAGATTAGTTTTATTATTTTTGTGGAATCACTAAATACGTAGGCCTTTTCTTTACCTTTTTTTGTGGTTCTTTCCATCTGCAACATCAGTTACCTTTACCATTTATGCATTTCATCATGGAGAAGAAGACGCTAAACGAATGTCTGAGCATTTCATCGATTACCTTTTTCATTTGTGAACTCATTATTCAGATCTCTCGACTATCTCTTCTCCAGTGTGAACTCAACGGATATAGGTCATCGATTTAGGGTTCTTTGTCTTGGCTATCTTCCTCTGCTAAATCTGATTTGATAGCAAAAATCTAATTGGCCGTCATTGTCAAATAGGTTCAAACGTCAACGTATATGGTTAGATTCCAGTAACTTCATGAAATTTCATAGCTTCATAGGCTTATGGGAAAACAAATATTCAAGGAATTTCATTCACTTAATCTTAATAATTATTTACTCTTTCTAAGTTGATTGTAATTTTAAGTGATAAAATTGACTATTCTCAATTGATCCGTTATGATTTAACTATATATAAATAATTATGTCCAACATATTATAAGTACTATATAAAGTCTATCATTTAATAGGTGTGGTGTAATATATAATTTATATATCTAGAGTGTAACATAATATAATTATAAAGGTCAGTTGCATTATAATAATAATAATGTGTTCTATGTTCCATTAAAAAATAATAATAGTAATGTATTCAATGATACGTTATTGATAGATTACGCGGTAACGATTAGAACTATCTCTCCTAAATAATATTACGATTTACAAAGTAATTATTATTTGATTGGATAATTTCCCGAGCAACGCACGGGTGAAAAATTAGTAATAATCAGATGATAGAACACTGAAGTTCAAAGATTCCATAGACCCCAAACAAAATTCTAAGCAATAACCACAACAAACAACATTTATCATTCAAAATAATCAATTCAACTAACAGGAGCAGCATGAAATATTGATTTCCATGTATTCCAATGACGTCTCAGTGGATGGAAACCATAAAATAGGGGAGACACTTTATAAACACTTTTCTACTTAGCATCAAACATGTAATCCCTATTAAATTATTTTGTTTTTCACCAATGTTATCATCTGAACCTTACTTCCAAATTGATTAGTGACATGGAAATCTACATGGATATTGGACACAAATTAACATTGAAGAATTTTAGACTCATAATTAATAAAGGAAGGGGTGAGCATTGATAACAATCCCATAAATCTTTTCTACTTTTGCCAAACTTGCTCTTCCGATCTCACAAGATTAAAATCAGTTTCCTTACAATTGAGTGAATTAAGTAAGAAGCATCTGACATACCTGACTATAGGAAACACATGTCTAACTTGAGACTAAGTTTGAGCACTTTGACTTAGCTTACTTCTCTTAACAAAATGATTTCATCGACAGAACGTATTGACATTTGCCAATGAATTTACAGGAAATCAAGTGGATGGTAATATTGATACTCAAAATGGCTTTTCAAGCTTCCATTCGCTTTTTAAAAAGAGATCTTAGAGAGCGCACAATGCCATAGTTACATCTTATAAAATGCAGTTTCATGCCCTAGACAGGACATCGAGTTATGAGGCTAGACAGATATCGAAACCTAGAGTTTATGTCAATCAATCATTGCAAAGCTATTTTATACCATACACCAAGCCAACGAACTATTATAAAAATCGATCTTTTCAAGTTAGAAATATCATCATACCTAGAGGCCAGTGTTGGTATGAAGGCACTGACCATTGCCAGAGTTAAACAAGAGCATTTCATCACTGATGACCAACCAGGCATCTGTCTAGAAACGCTTCACAGTACTTGGTTATAATGACCGTCTCATATCCATGCTACAAATAAGCAAATGTATCCAAGGCATTTCTAGCAACACAAGCCTCAACAATCAGATGACGCAATTTTCCGGCTATAAATGGTTAAAAAAATTAGATGTAATGAGTTCGCCGTCAATCAGTTTATCAGAAATATGAAAAAACATCTTCATATAATATCTTTTTTTTATATAATATTTTCTATAAATAATAATTTTTCACATTTTCCGCTAATTTCTCTCCACTGCTGCACCCCACAATATAAAAAAAAAAAAAAAAAACCCAATGGATGTGCCTTGTTTGAGAAGTTTAATTTCCAGATTTTGAACAAATATAAGTTCAAGGGAACAGGCACACAACAATTGTATACAAAATTTTCCATGTTAATCTACTCATCTCAAGTGCAAAAAGAATATGACTTGTTAACTTTCAATACAAAACATTTATGAACTGGAGATTTACAAAAAGAGAATTCAATGATACGCAGAAGTTAAACAACAAAAAGTGTCGGCCAAAATACTAAAGCAATTCCCTTTCACAATTCCGAACAACAAAATCATGATATCAATTTCTTTATTGAGTAAATATCAATTTATCATGATAATAATTGACCCAGATTTAGAAAGCCTATAAAATACCAATTGCATGAGGAAGATGGCAGCGACTGCTAGAGGAGGAAATCACAGCAAAGGAATAACCAGATTTCTAAAAAGAATGAAGGAAGATAGATAGGGAATTCTGAAAATAATCTAAAACGATAACAACTTCAAACCTTAATTTGAACATCGATTCGCTTAGCATTCTAGACTAGTCCATAGTAATCACCCAATTGTATCGATCCACAATCACAGCTGAATCAAAATCCTCAAGAAACAAGGAACTTCTTGGAAGTGAATGCATCAATGGAATAGGCCGTAAAGATAATAGTGATAGAGCCAGACGTTTGAGTATGGGTATGCACAAATTATATAGCCTTAGAGAATAAGAGAATATTACAACTCAATTCTAGCAATACTTTTGCCATCATCTAAAGTTTATTCTTGAACAGAAAATAAGATAATGATGACGACAACAAGAATTATTATAACCATTACTCAAAATATCGATTTTTTTAGGGAAGAATATTTATTCATTAATTGCATCAGGAAGGAGTACATCAAAAATCAAAGAAGGAGGATTCCTATAATTAGATGCCCTAGCCAATCGATGTGCAAAAAAATCTAATACCATAGTGGATTCTTACCATACAAAATTAGATCATTTTACTAAATATTGATTGCATACAAGTTAAAACTTTATTATTAATTTGGAAACTTGTAAAATAGTTTATTATTAACTTATGATGAATGGTTGACAATTCAAAAGTGATGAATTTCAAAAATAAACGATAGTTTATATTAGCATATTTATACTTGAATTCAATATAGAAATATTCAAATTTCACCAAAAATTATTCTTATATTGATTATTCAAAACCTTTTAATAGCAAAATTTTGTACTTTTCCTCAGTACTCACTATATCATTGGTAACCAAATAATAATAATAATAATAATAATAATAACAACAACAACAATAACAATAAAATTCTACTAATTCAATCTAAGTTACATGTTTCAATATGAAAAATCTAATTTTGTAAAGGAGAGAAAAAGGAAAAAACCACGGTAGGCCAACATTATTTACTATTGATATATATAAGTGGCGGTGTAACGGCCTAATTTCTCAAAGTTTGGAATGCTACTAAAAGTCGCATTTTTCATTTTTTAATTTAACGAATAAATTTTTTTAAATAGATAAATTAATAAAGATAGAATAAGTGCGGAAACATAATTATCATTTCAATTACACAATACGCAAAATACATGTTTATAGTTGTCGATAAAAGTAATTGTTAAAATATAATACTGATAAAGTATTTAGCAAAAAGGACAATATATAATCATTTAATCAAAATATTTAGCGGACCTTGCTCGTCGCCTCGACCATAGCCGGCCCCCTAACCTGGAAGGAGGGAAACTTGAGGTGAGCATAATAATAATATTATACTCAGTGGGTAAGTCAATTAATCCACATCAAACCAAATATGTGATCATAATCATAACTCTACTCTTGAAGCTTTAAAATTTTCAATGTTGCACTGTGGGATATCCCAAGAGCCTACTTTTGACTCCTGACCAATTTGCGGTCCTTGGCGAAATTATTTTCATATAATCAAGTCACAACCAAAATCAACACATAAGGAAAACACATGATTAATCAACTAGAATTTTTATATTGTAAACCCCACCTCAAAGG
>CAVNYN010272649.1:0-17501 GCA_963692815.1 Nyctanthes arbor-tristis | reverse complement strand
CCAAATATGTGATCATAATCATAACTCTACTCTTGAAGCTTTAAAATTTTCAATGTTGCACTGTGGGATATCCCAAGAGCCTACTTTTGACTCCTGACCAATTTGCGGTCCTTGGCGAAATTATTTTCATATAATCAAGTCACAACCAAAATCAACACATAAGGAAAACACATGATTAATCAACTAGAATTTTTATATTGTAAACCCCACCTCAAAGGTCTTGAAAAATATAGTTGAAAGTTTGCTCGAGCTGTGATGCCACTAAATCTTGGGATTTAAAGCATCCTCGTCTAGTAAATAAAACTTTAAAGTGTTTTAGTATATTTGAATTATCATTGGAAGGAGAGTCTTAAATTTTAAGGACTTAATTGAATATTTATGAAAGTTATAGTGTTAAGATTTTGGAGCTTAAAATGTTTAAAGGTTTAATTATCACTTATGAGTGCTAGAGTTCACAATTAATTTGATTGATTTAGGATTTAGGACATTTATGAAGTAACTAAATTCTTTAGGGGTAAAATTGAATAATTGTAATACTTAGGGGACCTTAGTTTAATATATTTGAATAGTTTGAGGAATTTAAGTTAAATTAAAAGTTTAGGGACTTATGTGATTATTTAGGGACTAATTACGCAAATAGCCAAAGGTGAGAGGAACAAAGTTAATTATTTAAAATGCTTGGGGACCAACTTAGATCTAAATAATAATTTTAGGTTCAACTTAAATGTCTTGTGAGTAACTTGGGTCAATACTAAAGTTGCCCATTACTTTGAGACTAATTTACAAGTTTTTAAAACTTTCAGGGACCAAATTGTAAAATCCAATGGATATTATTTTGGATCTAATTTCTCCTGGTCATAAACCGATGGAAAAGAACAGAAAGTGAATGAGGTGAAGCTTCGGTCTTTGAGGGGATTTTAGGGCCAAGAATCCAACCAAAAATCCAACTATTTGAAGAGGAAATATATGGAATCAATAGCTTTCGATGAGATCTTCCCGTTTATGTAAGTATTAGAAGGTATGGTGGTAGTTTTTGGTAAAAGTACTCGGCAGTTTCGGCCATCTTCCAGTGAGAATGGTTGTTTGCCGACCAAAGCATTTACATATTTCTGTTCCTCGCGGCGAGAGGAATCTATAGAAACCAATTTTGTCGGATTTGGTGAAGGACTAAGGTTAAACCAAATTTTGGGTTTCTTGGCTCGACCGAGCTCACTACGTTTTAGAATTTTTTTTTGGTAGTAGAGGAAAATGAAGAATGTGTGTTGTGTTTTGTTGCTTGCTATGTAGCTTGAAGTTGTTTTCTAGCCCTGAGTTTGATTGTTTGGAAAAAGATGAAAAATAATTGTTAGTTGATTTTTGAAGAATAAGAAGAAGATGAAGAAGAGATGGGAAGAGAGTTACCTGTTCGGGGATAAAAGGGGCTTAGGGAGTGTGAAAATGGCTTTTTGTGCTTTAAATAGAATTAATTCCATTGGAAAAGAAGGGATCAAAGTTTAATAATTTGAAATTTTTGGCTCGAATAGGGAATTATTAGAAGTTGACATATTGACATATACTTAGAATGTTCGGTTCTTGAAATTAATTCGTTAGGAATTATTTTGATAAGTTTTGAATTATTTCGGTTGACTTGAACTTTTGTTAAGTTACGTAGTTTCCGTTCCCATAATAAAATTTGATTTGGCTTGACAAGTATATGAAAAGTTTGAAAAGTCAAGGAAATCGTAGCAACACGAGTTAAAGTAATAAAATTGAATTTTAATTTTCTTGGTCGCTATAGGCGGCAAGTACTACAACGAAGATACAATTTTATAAAAAAAGAATCAGTAATTGAAAATTAAAAATAACTTAAAGGGAAAATAGGTAAATGTATCTTAAAATATATTTCTTCCCCAGGAAACCTCCGCCCTTTCCTCTAATTTTCTGAAACTTCTTTTTGTATTTCAATGACGTAGTCGGCGGCTTTATTTCTCATCAAAACCTAAATTCGATCTTATCCTAGAAGTAAGAACAAATTATATTGGCTCTACCGATTGCATAAATGAATGTGAATGAAGAGCTCTACCAATGGTGTAGCCAGGACATAAAAGTGGAGGAAGCCGGATCGAAAACTCGAAAAAAGTCATATGAGCTCTAAGTTCTCAAAAAAGTAAGCAAACTCAAGTCAAATGCATTACAAAATTTGCAACAATTCATAATCGAGTACATTTGGCTAAAATGTGCGTTGGACCTGACGATTTTTCTCTTAGCAAATTCGTCAATAAGAGAGTCTACATCTACTTTGCTAGCAAGTTCTCTTTCAATAAAAATTGTCAAACTATCCGCAAGAAAGTCATCATCCATCTTGTTGCGAACCGCAGTCTTCAAGTGTTTCATAGCCGAAAATGCTCTCTTAGTCGTGGCTGTAGAAACAGGCAATGTTAATACAAGGCGAATCAATCTTGTTATCATTTTGTAGTACTCTGACTTTTTTGTTTCCACCAACTTTGCACACAAATTTGTAAGAGTAGACACTTGAAATTGAGGATTGCAAACCACGTGAGCATGATAAAATAGCAATTCACTCTTCAAAGTATTCCTCTCACGCTCCTCAAAATCGTCAGGATAAAACTCCACAGCAAGCTTATAGATATTATCAGCATTAAATGATTCAACGGAATTTTTTGGATCCAATGCCACACTCAACTCAAGTAGTCTAACTGATGTCTCGTTAAATCTTGAGTTCAACTCTGACAATTGAAAATCTATGGATTGATTGAAAAATTCAAAGTGGCAATAATGCTCAACACTCATGTGCCTTCGCCCACGACCCATGGTAATGTTCATTTCATGTATAGTGATTTCATGTTTTAAGCAAAACGCTCTTCCGATCTTCCTGAAGCAATTTCTCCCACCCTTCGTCCCTTAACTTTTGAAGAAGAATTTTTGAAGTTGAGACAAATCCAAGTGTAGATAGAATGTCAACGGATTCCTTTTGAAATGCTTGACAAAGAAAATCAGTGATCCGCATGACTGCCGCCATTAAGTGCAAGCCAAATACAAAATTAAAACTCTGAATACTTGTGTAAGCACCATCAGCTTCATCTCGAGCCTTGCAATTAGGACTGTTAACACTGATATCCTCAAGCACCTTGCAAGTTGCACCATACATTTCTATCATACTCAATACAGAATCATAATGAGAACCCCAACAAGTTGTACCTGAACGGTGTAAAGATGACATCTGATTAGCTCTTCGTCTAGATTGACGCTCTCCACTTACCAACATATTCTCAATTTCTATTCCATGGGCAACTTGTAACTCAGTATTGCGCTTAGCAGAAGATTTGATAATGTTGATGGCATTATCCAATATAGAGAAGAACCTCTAAATTGGATCACACTGCTTTGCTGAAGCAACCAACGTCAACTGCAACCTATAAGCAAAACAATGAACATAATATGCATATGGACAATCATTAAGAAACAATGCTTGCAATCTATTCCATTGTCCACGCATATTACTAGCACCATCATATCCGCGCCCCGTAATTTATGAATTTGAAGATTGTATTGAGAAAGAACACTAGATATCTCCTGCTTAAGTGTTTCTGAAGAAGTATCAGAAACACCCCTAATAGCAAAGAAACGCTTTGTCAGGATACCCGCATCATTCATAAACCTCAAGATAATGGCCATTTGCTCTTGATCTGATTCATCTTTTGCTTCACCAACAAGGAGAGAAAATCAAGCATCCCCAATTTCCTCACGTATCATACGACGTACTCTGTTAGCCATAATTGCCAAAATTTCTTTCTGGATGTCTGGAGAAGTATATTTGGTAGTTTTGGGGGCATTACTCAGTACAACATTTCTAACATCTTCTCTCCACTTTGCAGTATAATTAATCATTTCAATCACATTTCCACGATTAAAAGATTTTTCAGACTCATCATGGCCTCTAAAAGCACAACCTTGCAATGCTAGCATTGAACAGTAATGATTGTTGTCTTTAAGCGCAATCAATTTTTTACAACTTCTTCTTTGCTAACTCTATCAATCACTTTATCAATATGTTCAGATGGCCTCATCAAAGAGTCAGCACACATTACACACTTATTGTGATGAGATGAAGATGATGAACCAACATGATTAAGAAATACACAATCCTTGCCCTGATGAACTCTCTTCCAATTATCAAATCCATTACTCACTAAAGCCGAAGTGGAAGAGGTATGCATATTCTCTCCAAAAAGAAAGCACGGAAAGCAATAGGCCTTATGTGTACTAGGAGAAAACTCTAACCAATTAAATTCATTAAATCAAATAGACTGAAAACGACGAGTCTTATCTTTATATTCTCTGCCCTTATACGAATGAAGTTTTGGTTGGTAACGCCCATTCATCAAATACGACTGTCTAATTTCATCCCTTTTCTCAAGAGGCCAATCACATATTTTCCTCCTTTTTCCTGGATCCCGCTTAATTTCAAAAGATGAATTTGGAGTAGATTGTTGATTTTCAGTTGGAGTAGAAGATTGTCGGTTTCAATTGGAAAAGAAGATTGATGATTTACAACTGAAGGAGAAGATTGTTGATTTTCAGCTGGGGAAGTTTCTTGGTGGTTATTGGACTCCTCATTTTGTGTATTTCTTACGGGCCTGAAAAAAGAATGCAATGTAGCTTTGCCTTTCTTGCTAGAAGGTGGGTTTGTAGCCATAACTTTTTCTCTACAAATCAAAATATTTAATAAAATCCATTAGAGATCGGAAGAGCGTCGTGTAGGTAATTCATTTACTAACAGTGAGAAAAATAATATCGACAACGATCTAACAAGTCAAGAAGCCAAATAATCAAACCATTAACCATATACAAACAAATCACCATCAATCATCAAAGCATAAATTCAAAGTCCCATGTAAATCGCAACCTATTATTAAATCAAATATTCAACCTTTTGTCCATAATTCACTTGTCAATACTTAATAAGTTATAATTTTCTTCAAGTAATCAACATATCAAGTGATTCAAGTCAATTCAAGTCTTCAAGACTTCAACAGTTCAACCAACAAAAATCATTTATGATTGATTAATTTATAATTATAGTATACTTTTGGCCCAATCAAGAAATAAAAAATAGGGGTGGTTTAATATCTACAATACATATACGCCACATATTGCACAAGACAAGCACATAATTGAATTTGTCCAAAATCAGTGGAATTATTGCTGGATTTTGCATATATCAGGTAACATGTTTAAATTAATAAATTTATTATAACTAATACTAATAAAATATTACCATAATGTTTATATATGGATATATATTAAAGGATCCATATAAATAAGCATTAAATAATATTTTATTAGTAATATATGTGTATATATTCATCATCCTCCATATTCACATTACCTTTATTGCTAATGAGCTTACAATGAGATTACCTTTATTGCTAATGAGCAAGATGAAGAAGATGCCGTTCATGCAATAATTTCAAATTTTTTATTTTATTTTTTATTTGTAGGTGTTCAATTACTTTGCATTGCGTTTGTGACTCTATTTTACATATACATTGAGCACGTCTATGAAAGTTTTTAGATTATATTTGTTAAATCCTGATGTTATTTGAATAAGGTTGTTTTAACTATAGTCACATATAACTTATTTGATTAAGAAAAAATAATAAGCATACGGTCATGAATAGACATTAAGTGTCACATCTTATGCTTAGAACACATTAGAGAACATGTTGTCACTTATTTATATTAATTAAGATGAAAATTGAATGTTATCGAACGGAACCAAAAAGGGGAAATGGATTATGCCGCAATGAGTCACAAATCCATTTATCTATAATTTGAAATTCAGAATATCCGTGAAGAGTTGACTGATTGTTTACAACATATTGAGTGATAAATTTCATTTATAGTTTCTATCATGATGTGATTATAATTTGAAGTCCAGAATATTTGTGACCAATTGGTTGATTAATTACGACAAATTGCTTATTGAAAAAAAAAGACTATATAAATTTTCCTTTATATAGTTTTCTTTTTTTTTATTTATATTTTCATTTATATAGTTTTCCATCATATAGTTACCCAAAAAAAAAAAAACCAACATTGTTATGAAGTTCGGAATCATGAAGCACTAGTTTTCAATGTACTACAAAGTCATGAAATATGATATAATCCATTAGCACTAGTCTGTAAATAGTTGGCTAATTAATTTGGTATGGCGGGTGGTTTCAAATCTTCTTTCTTCACGAAAAAGGAAAATAAAGAAAGAATTATTTTGGTTAAAAAAATGGGGATGAATGTTTACTGCTAGGACTAGAAGAAAGATTTATGAGTTGGAAACTTGAATCAAGGAGAGGATATATATGGAATGAAAGCATTGATCGGGTTGAATTTAAAAATTCTAAATTTGGATTAGCTAGAAAATTGGGATAACTTAGCTTAATTTTTTTTGAAAACTAACATAGCTTAATTTAGTTCATAATAATAAATATATATTTTTGCAATCATAATAATAAATATATTTATTCAATATACAGTTTTGCTTTATCTTATATATTGTAAACTGATAAAAATAAGAATATAGGATAATAGGTAATATAATGTTCAGAAACCCTGATCTTTGTAAAAAAATATAAATGCACTTGATTTTTGTCATTTTGGGGTCTAAAAGACATTCTCATTGTAATTTTCCCTAAAAAATACATTATCACAAATTGGCCCAATCAAGAAATAAACAAAATAAATCTTGACCCTAACCATATGTAAGTACCCACAAGTTAGGGCCTGCATTATCTTATTCAACCATATATGAGTCATAATATGAAATATGAAATATGAATATCTAATATTCAAATATAAATATGAAATTAAAATATTCAACCATTCTCAACCTATGTATATCTAATATATGAGTCTTAAATTCCATATAAATCTAGAGATTAGAGGTAATTTTATTATTTGTTTAGATTAGGGCAAAATCAATTCTAGGATTTAGGAATTAGGGCTAGATATAAAATCTGATTAAAGCTACAATATGGATGAATCCGCCGCCCACAACCTCTCCGCTGGCGGCCGGCGCTCGCCTAGGCTGCCTTGACTTGAGGCCGCGTATTGATTGCTGCTGCTTGTACCCGCTCTCGGTCGCTGCCTCAAGCTTCTGCCAATCTGCCTTCAACCTTCCCGGTTCCATTCCATTAGTTTGCTTAGGATTTGGGCTGGACTCTTTCTTTCTTTTTTTTTTTTTACTCAAACTCCCCAGCCCATTTAGCCATTTAGCCCTCCGAGCCCAAATAACAAGTCCACTGGGCCGGCCTTCAAAATTTTTTTTTTAATTTCTACAGGAGGTTGGGCCGAGACAGCCCTGGGCCAGGGCCCAGGAAGGCCTCCGGTCTCCGCCATTGACTATTCCATTTCATGCATGTACATTCTAAGATTTTGTACAATGTCGATATATGGGCGGGCATCGAAACCGGTAAACCGAACCGAACCAGCCCAGTTCAGACCAGTT
Source organism: Nyctanthes arbor-tristis (assembly GCA_963692815.1). Lineage (NCBI taxonomy): Eukaryota > Viridiplantae > Streptophyta > Magnoliopsida > Lamiales > Oleaceae > Nyctanthes > Nyctanthes arbor-tristis. The sequence continues at coordinate 9,997 of CAVNYN010272649.1, read as the reverse complement.
TAGTTCGGTTTTTGGCTTTTGCGGTTCGGTCCATGGGTTGTAGGTGGCCAAACCTACTCAGTCTGGTTCGGTCGACGAGTTCGATTGGTCCAAACTAGTTCAACCCGGTTAAAACCAAACTCGACGTACCTAGTTCAATTTAATCGGTTTGAACCGGTATTTTTCATTTTTTTTGTTCCCTTGAAAAGGTGTACACAAACAGTCTAGCGGTCCAGCCTTATTTCACATTCTAAAACACCACTTTCTCCACCTTCGTTACCAGTTATCAGTCAGAATCAGCCAAGAAAATTTTCAAAATACCAACAGGCAAAAGCACACTCAATTGACAATTCACAAATCACAATTGAAAGTTGAAACCCTAATTTCGTTGGCTTCCGTCTTCCCCTGTGTCTACCACCTCTGTTGTTGGCCTTGCTGTTACTGTGACGACAGATCTTGTGTAGAGAGAGTGTAAATGGAACACACACAGAGAGAGATAGAGAGAGAGAGAGAGAAACGTCAATGGTGATTGCTATAGAACCGAGAGAGAGATAGAGAGAGAGAGAGAGAGAGAGAGAGAGACGTCAATGGTGGCTGCTGCCTACTGCTTCATCAGACTTGAGAGAGTTGAGAGAGACATTAGGTTTTTTGACTCTTCTTTTAGGCTTTAAATTTTGGCCGATTTTGTTTTCTTCTTTCTATTTCTTTTGGTTCTAAAATTTGGCCCATTTTGAACTTTAAAAAAAAAAATGAACAAACACCCGGAAACCGACCAGACCCAAATCGACCTGTTGCGGGTCAAATTGACCAGCCCATCAGGCCGATCTCGGTTTGTAGTTTGGCAAACCGATTACAAGTCTGGTCGGGCTCAGGTCCTGGCCAAAACCAACCAGCCCGACCCGACGTCCAGGCCTAGTCGATATAAATTTGCCTAGCCTTCAAATAAGAACTGCCATGGTAGAGACCTTTTCTGCCAAATATACAACTTTGTCAGCACATGTGCTATTCTTAAATTGGACTCTGGCATATGCTTTTCGCCTTTCTTTGCATTGCTTTACTTCTCAACTGCAGCCTCAATGGCGGTAGATCATTCCAAGAACGTCTTAACTTTTCAACAGCAAGAAGATAAGGAAAGCCTAACACCTGAATTGTTTTTCCCATGTGGTATTGCTGAATAGTACCTGTTGTTTGGTCATGGAATAAACCTTATCAATGCATGATCTGCTTTTTGTGCAAAATCTAAACCTATTTATACTAATCCTATTCCAACTTCCACTGTAGATATTTGGCATGAAACAATAAAATAAGCTCATTATCCATGAAATGAGTTGAAAATTGATACACATAAACTGCAAACTCCATAAATAATTTCTAGGAGACATCTTCTTTTTATTTATTTTATTTTATTATTTTTCTTTGGCGGGTTCTTCCTTTGATGTCCATGCTTGAGGCAAGCAAGCATTTAGTTTCTTGTTTGAGAAATTCTAATTTAAAGACCAAAATTTTCATGGCATTTACACAATGGATAATTTCCATGCAATGAATAACACAACCCCCAAAACATTACATGTGAAATTGCCAAGGCGGACATTTATGAAATGGGAAATGTATGCTAAGGCATGCAAATTGATGACAACCTTCTACAATTACGTTTCGAAAAATTGAAAAGCGAACTTTTAATTTTGGATTTCCCGGGGCCCGGGGTGGGGAAGAAACTTTTTCTTCTGAAAATACAGCTTCATAAGCGCCCCAATGTTGTAGATCCGCATATTCCCTTATATTTCACAAAAATCCTATGTGTAGTAGAGGTCAATGAACTTTTACTTTATTTGCAAATAGATCACTGGACTTTAAATGCCAACAATAAGATCATTGAACTTTAACATAACAGCAATTAGGTAGCTCAAATTTAATTGCTAGCAATTAGATCACTACGTTCTATTAAATTGCAACAAGGTCATGCCATTAACATGATATTGCTACTTCATCGTTGAAAATTATAGCCAAATAAAACAAGAAACTTAACACTCCAAATTACAACTTGATGTAGTATTTTTTAAATAATAATCATTCACTTGTGATGCCAATAAGTCAACGTAAAATAACATGTTCAGCATCATTAATGTATGTCATCAATTTCTATTAAATAAAAAGTCTTACTAACGGAGTGATATAACTGCAGATGATCAAAGTCCAGTTACTAAATTGCTTGCAATTAAAGTTAAGTGACCATATTATAGTTAAATTTAAAGTTTAGCTATCTAGTTACTAGAAATCAAAGTTAAGTGGTCTAATTGCAAATGGAGTGAGCATTCAGTGACCTTTGGTACAAGAAACCAAAATCCTCTATCCTTAAGAAAGCCCCACTCACTAGCACAGCACTCCCAATGAGTAACTTTCTTTGAAGGCATACTTTTTGAGTTATTGGCTGTACCAAGAAGTCATCTATCCGTGTAAAAAGGAAAAACCTGGATAAAGAACTTCCAATAATATGGTAATTCAAGGCATAATATGATCAACCCTCGTCCACTATTGCAATTTGAAGATCAATCATCAAGACAGACACAATACACAGAAATTTTAAGGCAAATGGGTCAAGTCAAGAATGTAGTACAAATTTGAAGAAGACTTTTTACGATGATTCGTTGACGTGTTTGAAGAACCGAAAGCAAGACTTGCATATTTGTTTATTATATATATGTGAGTAAAGGAAGAGTTTGTGGGCTAAGTCTGTCGGCCAAATAAACATCTTTAAGGGCTCCCTTTCCATGTCCAAATAACAGGATATTAGGCATTATCATAAAGATTAAGGGTCCGTTAGATATCATTTATAATTTGTCCCGTTCATAAGTAAAAATAATTATTGCACTTTACAAGACATGTGACAAGAACTGTAATTGACATTTTGCAATAATTTAAAATACACATCCCTTTAATATCAAGTGGCAAATTTAAATACTTACATATTTTGAAAAAGGATAATCATTAATTTTATAAATAAAACTAATTATATATCAATTCAATTCCATGTGGTCAAAAAGGTAAAATAAACCACTGCCATCATTTATGAAAAAATTAAAAAAAAACGTGTAATTATATTCGCACTATAATTATTTTTTTTGTTACACGACATTTATCTTGTTCACTTCTTAAAAAGACTTTTATCCTTTTCATATACACCACATCTAGATCTCCAGCGTTGGATAAAGGTTATTCGTAGTAAAGATTTAGAGCTTGCGGTGGAAAATATGAATTGGTGGTGGCCGTGGTGATCGGTTGAAAAAAAGATGAAGATAGGTTTCGTGATGGTGTATGCGGCTATGTTTATTTTTTATTGTCATTTTAACTTTCTATTAAACTGAGTATGAGTGTCACATAATTTCAAAAAAAAAAAAAAAAAATATATATATATATATATAAATTATGAATGTGAATTCGTGGAGAAGTATGCGAATGGCGGTGGCAGTGATGTATGTTTGCCGATGAAGATTCCAGTGGTGTAAGAGAAGCGGGATATAAATATATCAAAATCATAATTTTTTTTTTTTTTGTGGTGTATTTAAAATGTCATGTGATAATTAATTATGATGGTGGGACTATAGTTACCTTTAAGAAATATACACCACCACGATTTTTACTCATATATCCCTAATTCTTTTTAATTGCATTATTTTGCATAGCTGGCAGGAAATAATGATTTTCATTCAAATTTGTCATGGCAAATTCCCATTTGAGAAAATAAATTAGTAACTGTACTTAAATGTTTGTTGTGTTTATTTATTTATTTTTTCCTAACAAAATTTGGAATAAAAACAATTATTGAATACAAGGTACATTACTTAATAAAAAGTTAATGAGAATAATAACATGGTTAGAGGGAGTTAATAAAAAGTTAACGATGACAAAATAATTTTTAATGCAATTGGGGGAATTTCATAGGGAGGGCATTAGTATAGACACCAGTGCAAGAACTTGTACTAATAAGAAGTACTCTTTATCACCTAGTATATCACTCTTATTCTAACGTGACTAAAAATATTAAGAACTTAAGTATAGCAACATATAATGCCATTAAAATATGGTTCAAAAGTTTGATGTTTTAATTAGTTAGGTTGGAAGAAATTAAGTGGCTACTTGAAATTATTTATTCAAATAAAATTATAATGAGAAATTATAATAATGATGTGAAATAAGTATTATATATTTAATAAAAATTTAAAATTTCTAATTATAGATAAATAATAACTAAATCAGTATTATGTGATATTATAATGTATTTTCATAAAGAGAATCAAACACTGCTCAATAGTCTTAGAAAGAGAATCAAACAAGAGAAAGGGCCTTGACAATGATGTACTATTTTGTTACCTATCATTTCACGTAGACTTGCTGAAGACTCCTCTCTATAGGTATGTTCTCTCCCAGCCAATGGGCTGCCCTTGTGGAAATAATGCTGTCTCCACATTGTTACGATAGGGCTGCCCTTGTGGAAATAATGCTGTCTCCAATTATTACGATGTGAAAAAGTAAACTACGATGATTGGCTATTTCGATGGTACAACTTTACTCAATGAGCAATTTTAAGGGAATATGAAAATAAGACATTATTAGGTGATATTCTCATGTGTCACACATTCATTGAGTAATGATTACATGAGTACTTTTCATTATCTAATACAAATATACCACATAAGAATGTCACTTAATAATGTTCTCTTTTTTTGTCCCCCTAGAATTTTTATTACTCAATCATGGTTCATTGACACTTTAGCTTCTTAACGAAGTCACAAACTTACGAGGTCAAATGAAGAGGCATGGCACAAGAGGGTGTCGCTAAAAGATAATGGAAAGAGTAGTCGAAACTTGACAACCTATGACTGATACACTACAAAATGTTTTTGTCAAAATTTCAAAGGGCAAAAAAGGTTTTTTCCCCCTGAAAACGGAGGTAATTGTGGTGGAGCGTGGCTACCCTTGCCTACATGAGTAATGCTATTTATCTAGATTGAAAATCAGTCTCCAGTCTAGTTGACATTACTATATTAGGGCATGGATGGAGATGCATAAATATATTAGAACAGTGATTTATTTAGCGAATAAGAAAATAACAACTAGACTAGAAACTCGTCTCCCGTCTAGATAAATAGCATTATTTAAATTATATCTTCGCCACAACAATTTATTCCAATGCCACATTTTAACTATTTTCTTTATTTACTTAAATATCCATAGCTAAAATTACATTAATATTTTAAATTTAACCATTTTTTTCCTTCCACCACAATCATAATTACCTTAATTTGAATTCTTTTTTAACAACTATTATTCCTTTCAATTCCCCCTTTTTAGTAATCGTTTGCCACAATTTGATTTACAATATAACTTGACAACTTTAGATTTTAAATATTTATTTTCTTCACAGTTCTATTTCAGTACATAACTTTTAGGCATTATTTCATATAGAATGATTTTAACGTTTCTTTTTATTTTAATCTATCTTGCTTTCTATAAAGACATTTAATTTATAGATAAATCAAATATTAATAAATCATTCATTGGCATTTTTTCGTTTACAAATTTTATTTTATATTTATATATTGAACGTTGTAAATTGTTTTAAGCATAAGGTTGCCGAAAATTAACACCGTTGAGTACATAATTTTTTTTAATTTTTATGAAAAACAAATAATCTATATATAGAGTAATTTACACCTAACATCCCCAACATTTCAAGTATTAATAGATCATGTTTCCAACTTTTATTTTTTCTTTTGTGGGTTTTCAACCTTTTTAAAAATCTCCATCCAGGTCTCTAGTAACAGAAAACGGCAACCAAAGGGTTGCTATAAATCGTAGCACCTTGGGAGGGGGTCTCCCTCGTGTTTGCTGCACAAGCACTGGGAGGGGGGAAAATCCTCAATAAATAAATAGAATAGTTTCTAATAAATAGTTTAGAACTAATATTTTAAAGTTTATAAAATATCTATTATAATATAGATAATAATAAATAAAATAAAGTACTTTATTTTCTAAGGCCACGAAATTACATTTCATATTCAGTTTAACATAACAAATACTAATTCACGACAAGACAACAAAATATTACTGATGACTAGTGCTTATAACCAAACATTATTCAATTATACATATTAACCATTACATATAATTTGTTTTGATATTGGCCGTGCAACGCAAGGGTAAAAATCTATTTTTAAATTAACAACACATTGCTAACTTAAAATACAATTTCAATTTTGTCAGATCGAGTTAAATCTAAATTAGAAGTTTTGAAAATTCAATACATTTAAAAAAAAAACCAATAAGTGAATTAAATCTAATTTGAAAAGTTATAGATGATTTATGATTCACTACAAAAAAACATGCGAGTACCAACAGTCAAAATCCGTCGGTAATGGTCAAATTCTGTCGGAAATTCGAGTTACCGATGAAAAATAATAGTCGGAAATATGCGTCAGTAATCGGCTTGTCGGTGATTTCCAACGGCCAATTTTTGGTTCATTGGTGAATTCCGACGGTCGTTGTATGGCGCTGGTAATCGCCGACGGATATCTTGTTTGTCGGTGATTATAGATGGACCAAAAAATAGTAGAACAATAAATATTATTTATTTAAATCCATTTGAGAACCCGAAAAATGTTAAGATAAAATAAATAAAATTTCTTTTTTTTTAAACCGAAAAATATGTAAAATATATGTATATAAATATAAGATAAAATACTTTTTACACTGTGCATTATTTCTCTATATCCAAAATCACTTTAAGTTTTTGCCACATGTAAATTGGTAAAATTTGAAGTTGCAACATAATTAAAATTTTATAATCATTTATTATTGTAAATTATCAAAATTATCATTTTAATAGAGTATATGTTAAGATGCTAATATTTTCAAACATGTGATCTTTAAGTTTTCATACATGTGATCTTTCTTTAAAAAAAAGGTGATTCATATCAAAATATTTTTTATTTTGAAATATTAATAAGTGAAACAAATTAACATTTAGACCTAATATTGCAAATAACGGAGGAAATTCTTTAACTTTATTTCATTTTTACTTATCTATTTTAGAGAAGAAGAAATTTGAATTTAGATGTTATATGATATATATTATAATTTTGACATATGAAATTTCATGTATTATTGTAAAATATATAAAACATAACTCATAGAGTAAATTTTAAAGAACAAATTGCAAATTGCTAAACTTCGTAAATTAAAATGCATGCATATTCATTATACCACTTATTAAAATGGTATATCATTCTTACAAATTATTGCATTTTTTGGCGAAAAATTTTTTTAAAAAATTACTGACTGCCAAAAAACTGGGCGAAGATTACCGATAGCAAAGAAGAGCTATCGGTAATCTCTGACGGCAAAATGACTCTGCTGGTATTCACCGATAGAAAATTGTTTACCGTCGGTGATTGCTGACGGTATTGATTGTCATTGGTAATTACCGACGGAAGACTGACGGCAGCTTGCTTCCGTCGGTAATTACCGACAGCAAGAGCATACCTTCGGTAAGTGCTGGTGGATAAGTTTTTCCGTTGTTAATTACCAACGGCACTGTGCAGTCGTCAGTCAATACCGACGGCTACTAAGGCCGTCGGCAATTACCGATGGACATTAGTTCCGTCGAAAATTACCGACGGATTCAGGTTCGCCGTCGGTAATTACGACGGATATGCAACCGTCAGAATTTTGCCGTCGATACAAGCGATTTTTCTTCTAGTGATTCTATTAAATTAAGTTTGAAATATTGTCTTTTAAGTCCATATATGTGAACTTGTGTTGGTAGTTTGCTCTTGTAAATTAGCTCGAATTAATGTTCATGTTGAGAGCTTCGATTTAAGATCTAATTTGTTTATATTTAGATTTATGGACAATGTAAAAGAAAACAATAACGTTGTCTTGGATGTATTATATTAAGAAATATAAATCTTTGATATGATTTTTATAAATTGATTGTAGACAATTAATTTGATTGGCAAATGTAATTGATAACACTAATTAGAAGGGTCTTTTAACTGGGTGCGCATTTATAATGTGGTGTGGAAATAAAAATTTGTGGTGTTAATATAATTTCCCGATCTTAAAAGCAACAACACTAATATATATATATATATAATTAAGTTTGTGGTACCTTGTACTGCATTTTTCCTGCCAAAACTGTCCTAAATGAGGTTATTTTAGACTTTTTGTGATATGTTAGGTAAATTCTCCGGTAAGTTGTAGATTGACATTTCCCTATTTTTTAATTATTTAAGAATTATGATCCTTATCTATTCTTATATTCAAGAATCTTTTAGAAATTCTTTCTGATTTACTATCTTTGCTAATCAATAGCTAGGGTCTCTAACTCGATATTTCTATGCTGGTTGTATCTTATCTTCTTAAATATTTTGCTAAATTAATCTATATTTAAAGTTTTTTAAAATTTTTTAATATATATATCTTATCTGGGAAGTATATTTTATAATTTGTATTAGACTATTTCCTTTTTTTTAGCTGATACATTGATTTTTAATTATTTTTTATATCCATTTAAGTCGAGTCATTATTACATTGCTTTTTTTGTATATAATAAATATAGTTTAATCAACGTTTCGTAGTTTATGTAGCACCCTCGAATATTTTAATATTTTTCTTTCTCAATAAAAGACAAATTATTTTCGTCAAAATATTCCTTAAGGAATATGTTATAATAATTTAGTAGTTGAAAAGTTAAATAAATTTTACCTCTAAAATATTCTTAATTATATTAAAAGAGTGAGATTTAATAAAATTATTGTATTTATCATATGAGAAACATATTTTACTTGAAAGGGAAGATTAGGAACTGATTTTATAAATTATTCTATCTTCATGAAATAGTAAATCTTTCACTTAAATAGGTTTATAACTTTTATTATGGTGCCCTTTGTGGTAGATCTATATTACCATAGTCAGGCTTTTAGTACATAGTCCTCTGGTCATTTAGAATTGCCACCAACCCACATTACTTGTATTTTCTCACTTACAATGCAAAACCATACATGAGCTAATACTCAGCAAGCAACGACATATCGATACATGTATATGATGCTTAAATGCAATGACAGTTATGCACATCACTAAACAAACATGGCCCATATCTATCTATATAATATACCGCCTGAGCTCATTATTAATAAGGCCAATCATATGTGCGCACATGCCTTGTTTTCAAGGGCTTATCATGCCTCACCATCACCAAGGACTTAACAATATCCATAAGAATGGATACCCAAACACTGCGTCTAGTATAAATACCCAAATAGTGGGTTGCCGAGCCTCCAACACTGCATCTAGTGTATATACTCAGCCAACCGATCGCTGAGCCCCCAACATCCACAAGGGTACGCTACCCTAAATGAAATGTATATGCCTAGACGACCAATCAAAATGTGGTATAACTATACAGGGATCGCACCATCATAAATAACGACTCATGCCAATCACCTTCATGCCACACGCAGATTTTCTTCTCTATTCGTCATTCTCAATGAGAGCATATAGCATGCATCGTAATACGCTCATTAATATATCTCAATAATACCAAATATATCATGCCCAAACACTTTCAGATATACCACATCTAACATTGCCAATACATGGCCAGACTGTATCGTAAAGTTATCATGTATATCAATCATTCCAATGACAAATATCCATATCTCACATTCATACATAGGAACACATAACACTATAGTTTTGCATTATTGTTGAACCGTTACTTACATCTAATGCTGCTCAAGCACTTACCCCTACATCACATGTTTAATCACAGTATTAAACAATACTATAAAGCATAAATATTATAGGATGTAGGAAGCACTTAGCCTGGTAATTACCTTGGCTAGCCAGGCAATAATACCTGACAGGCAGGTAGAAGCCTGGCTGGTCAAGTATTAAAAGGGTGGCTGGCCAGGTATTTACTTGGCCAGTCATTTTAAGAAAGAAGACGCTAACTTGG
>CAVNYN010272648.1:0-15355 GCA_963692815.1 Nyctanthes arbor-tristis | reverse complement strand
TGACAGGCAGGTAGAAGCCTGGCTGGTCAAGTATTAAAAGGGTGGCTGGCCAGGTATTTACTTGGCCAGTCATTTTAAGAAAGAAGACGCTAACTTGGCTTTCGAACTTTTTTTTTTTTAATTTTCTATCTACTTATAGTTTTTCTTAAGGGCTAACCTGCAATTAAATTTTCGTTTAATTGCGCCTTGACCCTAGGGTAAATTTTGCAATTATTCTTAATGGATAATCCTTATCCATTTATCCTTAATTTTATGGAATATAACACTTTATTTTACTCCTAAAAATTTCATTAAAATTTCAAGGAAGATAAATAGAATTTTGGGGCGTTACAGATTCTCCCCTCCTAAAAGCTTGAAATTCTCGTACCATTTCGAACTTCTTTTATCTATATTGCTATGATGAATGTAATAAGTATTTGAATAACTCTCCTCCGCTTAAAAGAATCGATGCTATGCTTTAAATTTTATCTTAAGAATATTCTTGTTCACGTATACTGTTATGGTTATTATGACATGTATTTTAATGAAATTCTCCTCCCCTTAAAGAACAGATGTTATGAACCAAAAGTTCCATTGCAATATGTTCTTATATTTTTGATACCTTGTGCTACCTTTCTCTAAGAACTTTATATCTAATAACTTGAAAGCAAAGCATAATATATTGCTTATATTTATACTGCACATAAATTTACAACCGTTTCATCCTTAGCCTTAAAAATCATCACTCTTAACTTCTCTAGTTATGGCTCTATTCAAATCGTTCCAAGTTATATATATACACCAAATTATTATTTATTTATTTTGATTTTGATCTTGACTTGTACACATAGAACGCCTAATCAAATGCTAAACTTCTTAATATTGTTATGCCATAAGTTTTCCCAACAATTACAGCCCAAAATAATTACAAATGTAGCTTATTAATTTCTTATGACATCGTTAATTGAGTCCCTTTCCAAAATTTTTAGGAGGTTTTTGTTATAAAACCTACAGGCGTTTTTTTTTGTTTGGGAGAATTTTCCATCATTCATTATCTAATAAAAGATATATAGTAAGAAATTCTCAAATCGCGGTACCTACATATTTCCTTATATCATTGATATGACCATAAAATTTATATTTAACTCAAAGTAGTATGTATGTCATCAATGTTATTCTGATAATCATTGTTACATATTCATTAGTTTTTTATTTTGTATGCAAACGTACCTTTCATATTAATATTCTTATTCTTATGATCAGTTAGGTATTTTAAAAGATTCCAAATTACATAATCTTCTAGTTTCCTAAATTTATCAACATCATCATGTTTCCATGTTATCATGCTTTCTATCACATGTCTTCATCTATCCCTTACATGTATATGATAAATATCATGCAAAACCTAAATCTCACACAAGTTTAAAATATTTATTTAACCAAGGTACAATCCCAATTATATGAATGATTGGTAATTAATAGCAACATTTACAATAATTTTGGATGGTAATCTGTATACCTTATTATTGCATCTCCTCATTAATTAAAATCACCAAACAGTTCGTTGATCATCCCAAAAGATCCCAACCAAATTCACACTTCAAAGAGTTCATATATTCCATATATCTATCAAGGTATGGAATCAAAGATCTAACCTTTTCTTAATATAATTTACTAATGGATTATTCATCTTAGACACATATAATAAGAGTATAAGTACCCAAAATATTTTAATTGTCAAATGATGTACATATCTAAGATTACTATGAACATTATTGACGATTATTGAAATAATCATATTACCATTCATATGAAAACTTTTTGATACGATCCAATACGTGAAGCCCAAATTAAAGACCATTCAAGTTAAGAGTTGGGTTAAAGAACAACAATGGAGTCCTAAAGACATCCATGGAAAGAAGAAGGAGGAGGTTAATGGCATGGCCTTGGCAAAGAAGGAGGAGGTGCAAAATGGCGTCATCAACACTTCAGGGAAAATCGATATGATGGGAACATTTTGCATGGGGCTATAATATATCATCCGAAAGCTTTTCGAGTCAGGAGTGCAACATATTTTACGGATCTCATTCCGAGCTTTCTACCAAAAGTTAGGGCATCGAAATAGAAGCTGTTAGAACTATGCGACCATGCGGCTACATGGAACGATCATGCGGGCGCAAGGAACGGCAGATCTACGGCAGAACATGGAAGGCGGGCGCCCTAGTGCCTAATGCACCCGCCCTATATCCCTACGCGCAGATTTTGCCTTGGCTTCATGTTTTTTTTATTATTTTTGGTATTTTCTTGTTTCCTAAGCCAATCTTAGGTTCCTACATACTATATAAGCACTTTATTTCATTGTAAACATAATTACTCAAGTTTTAAGATAATTATAGGGTTTATTACACTTTGTGCATCCTCTTTAAAAGAAGGTGATTTCTCTTTCAATAAAATCGTGTTCTTTTCATGGTGATTCGAGATTACATGTCTCTAGCGAGATTATCTTGGGCTTATAATCTTGTTGGGCTTACAATCTTGTTCGAGTTCTTGTTTGCGTTCATTGTTTCCAACCACAGGTGCAAATTTTTACAAAGTCCTACAAACAAACCGGGATTTTGGCTTTCTTGGGAAACCCTAAATAATCGATCAAGGGTTCGTATACAGGCTTGCATCACTTTTGATAATATATATTTTTATAATTATCTTGTAACTTTCTCGTATTAGTACTGATACATCGGTTATATTGTGATTTTGGAAAGTGCATTCCATCTTACACTAAATCCAATATTTGAACTTAAAATTCATTATCATCACATATAGATATTATCCCAAATATCTTTCTCTTTCCATCTTATGAGTCATATTTCAAGAACAAAAACTTGTAAGAAATAATTAGCATAGGAGAACTGACATGGCCACAAGATGCCAGAACTTAGAGAAAATTAAAATCAAGGCATAAAAGGCTATGTATGCGCTCAGGTCAACAATTAAAGAAAAGTTGTTTGAGCACAACATAGACACAAGTATACGAAAGAAGACTTAAAATGCTCTAGCCATTATTTTAAAAGAAGAATAAGCTCACATTTGCAGCTCATCGAGAATGAGCTATTGTCACTCAAGTCAAACGAGATGACAATGAAAAGTTCTTCAATAAAGCAAAAGCTTTCTGACATGAAACCTCTGAATCAGATTCGATTAATGAAGTTTCAAATCTAAAATGAGAGGAGTGAAATCTTTACAAACTCATACGCAAGTTTAAGGGCTTTATAGTCATCATGCAATGTTGGTTAGAAAACCCTTGTAGGTCCACTTTAAAATTTGTTGACTGGTCAAAATGAATTATTGAACAAATGTCAAGGCTTTAATAAACATAGAAGAAGAAAGGAAACATTGTTTAGCTTTAGTATGGAAAGAAAAACACAAAGGAGTTTTGAGATAAGAGTAGCCGAAGAAGATTACTACATTAGGAAAAAAAAAAAAAGAGAGAATCATTTGGATGATATACGTAAACAATGTTTCGTGGTATGCATGTGGTAACAGAGGCTATAACAATTGAGTTTTCTAGTTCAGAAAATGTCGAGAGAGGGCAATCTAACAATCGATGATGAACATATAGGTTACAAGAGTGAAGAAGAATGGAACTTTGAGATATACAATGTAATTATTAGAAAACTAGTTGGAAGTGATCAAAACTCACGCATACAAAAGGAATCTAGAGTTGTATTTCCACATCTACAATTGTTTGATACTAATGATTAGCTTGAGAATCAAAAGCCAGACGTTGTCTTGTGAAGAGTCATTTGAAAATGATTTCTTTAATGACTTACATCATGATGAAGTGTTTCACGAAAAGTCGTTTAGCATTTACTAAGGATAGTAAACTCATAGTTAATGAATACAAAGAGAGTTCATTTAGGAAAAGTGAGGACACATCTTGAAAAACATCCAAGATGCATGAGCTACTAAAGTTGGGAGAGATAAAAGATATATTGCAAAATCAAGTCACCAAAATCAAGCAAGTTTTCAAGGAAAATTAGGTTGTGCTTAAGTCAAGTGACAACCAAGGGGTAACAAGGTAAATCAAAATCCTTTGAGCGTGGGATAACAAAAACAATTCAGAGTGCTTTGGATATGGAACTGCACTGGGAGCTATCTCAAGAGGAAACTCAAACAATTAGAGAGGGACAAAACCTTGCTCAAATTAAATACATGCTCACTATAAGGATCGTATAAACTTACAAACGTAAGTTCAATCCATTGGCTAAAAGAGCGACATCGTAGAACACAACAAATTATAAGAATACGTTAGATTAGAAAGAATGAGTTGAGAAGAAAGCAGTTGAGCAGAAAAGCTAGCAACTGATGTAAAAAGATCTGAAGGAAATAGCACTGTAAGTTCTAAAGATATTCAGATCTCTCTCAAAATAACGGGGAGAGAATATTTAAATAGAGATAACTAATGCTGAATGGGTGAATTAAGAAGTCTTAATATTCCATATAACATTATTATGATATAACCCAAAATCGAATCAAATCATCCCATCCATTTGCCTATTTATTTGGTTAACCTATTTATTCACGTTAACCAAATCATCAGTTACATAAACTTCCCAATATCTATCTTTATATGATATCACACAAACTGCAATTGGACCCATAAGTATACCGCTACATTCAACTCAAGTCAAAATGACTATACATAATTTATGGCCAACCGATAGGGCAATTAATATGGCTCCCACTTATGAAGTCTTTACATAATCCTCAATTTAAATACATCCTATCGCACTCTTAATTCCTTTAGCCAAATTGTATATATCAAAGTACAACTTCATATCAAAACACTAGTTTCAGTCATTTCTCTACAAAGGTGGAATTTTAGGTACTCTAAAGCATAACATAAAAGGGGGAACTCAAAAGTCCAATATCGAATCATATATACTTTCTTCATTGCTCCATTGTTTTCTCCAACACATTTTTCAATTCTTTCCTAAAGATAAGAAATATGCAATCCGCATCTCATAACGGTTCAGCATACAAAACTTTCACTCAGTGACAACATAATACTAGGCACCCAACCACACATGATGTTATGGTAACATCAAGATGAAATCATATAACAGTCATCATTTTCAATCATATGCATGCATGCTTTACGTGCATATATATACTCATTGAGATCAACAAGATAAATGGTTGCAAATTATTAATTCATACTTTTGATAAATTAAAAGAAATATCAAATGACAAATAATCTCAAATAATATGTTATGAACAAGATATCAAAGTGGATGCACTTACCATTTTCTTCTTTAAAAAATTGATGAAAAATAAAAGTTTATGTACGGATAAAATCGACAAAACTCAATTAAACCAGTCTAGATCAATTCTTCTTTTATGATATGCCACTTGAAAATTTCCCATGCAAAAGTAAAATCAAGTGCTTGTTTTGTTGTAAAAACAACATATATTTATTTACAAAAATCATGTAGAAGTTCGTTAACATTTTAATTTCAAAATTCACTTCTGCTAAATCTTTTAATATTTACACTTGACTCAAAAGATACTCAAATATAAATAGAGTTGTTTTCAAATAAATATATTTAATTGACCAAGAAGAAATGTTAAAGTTGTCAAGTGTCAAAATTATCATACTCTTTTCTTAATTAAGAGTCATGATAAACGAAATGAATTCTTAATTTTTCTTAAATTTAAGAAAACAAACATAAAATGTGGATGAAGCAAAATTATTATAGATATTTATCCAAATATTTTTACCCGTAAACTAGTAAAACATAACTTGTAAACCAACGTTGAGTTTAATCAATATTTGAATTCCTTTCTCACCTAAATAAGATGATAACATAAAATTCTTAAGATATCGAATATTTTGAAAAGGAGGTGAGATGTTAAACCAAATTAATATTTGATTATTTATCATTATAATGAATAAAAGACGCAATAATTAAGTTAATGCTCGAACCGATTAATTTAAAAGAGTGTCTATATCAATAAGATAATAATTGTTTAATTCAAATTTAACATTGAAGATCGAGTGTACGTGAAGATTATAAAAGCATTAAGCAGAAAATAAACTTTCTTAATGCTTGAGGGATACTTTTAATAACAAAATAAAATTTATTTTGGTAAAAGCAAACTAGAATTAAAGTGAACAGTATCATAATGAAATAATACCCTTTTATTTGAAAACGTTCATCAAATATTTGAAATTATAATAACAATAATACACGTATTAACAAAACACCTTGTTCGTCACAAATTTGCAATTTAGTTAACTCCAACTAATCACCCTTCAAGGTAATCACTCGTGATTATTAAAAATTAATAATTAAACAATATTATTATTTTTAATGCACATTTACATCATGTATAATGCACATAGATCAACAAATGACTTACTTAGATGGTGAACTCCAAGGATCATAGGACATGTGTATAGTGGATTTTCTACCGGGTCTATCAAACCATGCTCTGATACCACAAAAAAATGTAGCTCCCTCGAATATTTTAATATTTCTCATTCAAGATAAAAGATAAATTATAAATATTCCACAAGGAATATGTTATAATAATTTAGTAGTTGAAAAGTTAAAGAAAGTTTCTCTCTAAAATATTCTTAATTATGTTAAAAGAGTAAGATTTAATAAAGTTATTATATTTATTAGACGAGAAACATATTTTACTTGAAAGGGAAGATTGTGGACTGATTTTATAAATTATTCTCTCTTCATGAAATAGTAAATCTTTAACTTAAATAGGTTTATAACCTTTATTATGGTGCCCCTTGTGTTAGATCTATATTATCACAGTCAGGTTTCCGGTACATAGTCATCAAATCATTTAGAGTTGCTACCAACTCACATTACTTGTATTTTCACACCTACATTGTAGAACTATATATGAGCTCATGCTCAGCAAGTAACGGCATATGTATACATGTATATGATGCTTAAATGCAATGACAGTCATGCACATCGCTAAACAAATGGGGCCCATATCTCTATATCGTATATCGCCTAAGCTCATTACTAATTAGGCCAATCATCTGCACGCACATGCTTTGTTTCCAAGGGCTTACCATACCTTGACTGTCGCCAAGGACTTACCAATATGCATATGAATGGCCTGGCCAAATCATATCAACTGTTGGGCCTCCAACACTACGTCTAGTATATATACCCAAACAGTAGGTTGCCGAGCGTCCAACACTGCGTCTAGTGTATATACTCGTTCAATTGATTGCTCAGCCTCCAAGATCCATAGGGGTACACTGCCCCAAATGAAATGTTTATGCCCAGACAACCAATCAAAATGCAATATAACTATATACGGGTCGCACCATCATAAATAACAACCCATGTCAGTCATCTTCATGCCACATGCATATTTTCTTCTCTATCATCATTCTCAATGAGAGCATATAGCATGCATCGTATTATGCTCATTAACATTAAGCAAATATATCATGCACAAACACTTTTACATATACCACATCCAAAATTGCCAACACATGGCTAGACGGTATCATATAGTTATCATGCATATTAATCATTCCAATAATAGGGCATAACAAATATTCATATCTCACATTGTCACATAGGAACACATAACACTATAGTTTTGCATGTTGTTGAACCGTCACTTACCTCTAACGCGGTTCGAACACTTTATCCCTACATCGCATGTATAATCACAGTATTAAACAATGCTATAAAGTATAAATATTATAAAATGTAGGGAGCACTTGGCCAGCCGAGTAGGTTACTTGGCTGGCCAGGTAATTAGCTTGGCTGGCAAGGCAATAATACCCAGCTGGCCAGGTATTACTACCTGGTTGGCCAAGTGTTAGCCTGGCCGCCTGAATGTTTTTACATTATGGTTGGCCAGGTAAATACCTGGTTGGCCAGGTATTAAAAGGATGGTTGGCCAGGTATTTACTTGGCCAACCACTTTGAGAGAAAAAGACGCTAACGTGGCTTTTGGATTTTTTTTTAATTTTCTATCTATTTATAGCTTTTCTTAAGGGCTAACCTGCAATTAAATTTCTATTTAATTGAGTCATTACCCTAGGGAAAGTTTTACAATTATCCTTAATAGATAATCATTATCCATTTATCCTTAATTTTATCGAGTATAACACTTTATTTTACTCCTAAAAATTCCTGTAAAATTTCAAGAAACATAAATAGAATATTTGGGCGTTACAGTTTACAAAATTCCTGTCACAGTATAATTGCGGAGAAAAATAAAACATTTAATTTCTTGAGGAATAAGAATGACAATAGATTAAGTTGAGATCAATGTACTACACCCATTATCCTACGCATCAAATTTTTTTCCTCACATCCACACTTAAATCAGGGACGGGTGGGGACGGGCTGGTAGGGTAATTCATATTACCGTTTATTGGCCAATTTAAGTATATTTATATTTTTATTTTCATTTTTTGTTAAATGAACACTATTATAAACATCAAAATTGCAATTGAAATTAATAAGGGTCCGTTTGGTATCGTTTATAATTTATTTGGCTTATAATATATTATGAATTTTGGGACATTTGTCAAATTTTACAATTAACATCTAATAGACCATCACATCAAATAATAATTTTTCACTTTTCAATGAAATTTAACGAATCAAGTTAAGCCACATTTCCCAAAAATTAAAATTTCAAAATATATTATAAACCAATCCAATTGTAAACGATACGAAATGGACCCTAAGTTTTATTAATAAGTTTTATTATCTGTTTATTTTTCAAACCATTAGAATCTTTAATAAAAAATTTTATTTTCACCAAAAAACAGTTAAACAGGCTGGATGCGAGTAAAAATTACCAGCATAACCTTCCCCAATTCATTGTTAATTCGGGTCAATTTTTTTTTTTACATCATTCCCAACGTAGTTACTTATTTAGTTAGCTATTCTCCGTCTTAATAGGATCGGGTATCCTTGGGTAACGAGTTTGATGAGTTTTTTTTTTTGCAATTCTTATTAAGTCACTTAATAGTTTTCCCCAATTACTATTAGTTGACAATAAAATAATCAAAACATTACGTTTCAATGCGGATAATTATATATTACTTAACATTTCATACTAATATTAGATATAATTTAATTTGATATCTTCCTATGTAACGCACGGGTGAGAATCTAGTTGATATAAAGGTAATAATTTATTTTTGTCTCCAACTTTTATTACTGGTGTCACTGGTCTCCCAACTTTAAAGAAAATCCCTTTGCAAGTCCCTAGTGATGGGTTACGTACAACTCTTGTTAAATTACATTTTTACCCTCACATAGAAATTGAACAAAGAAATGCAGGGAAAAACTAAATTAAAAAATATTTATTTAAAGTGGTAAAGCATAAATCCGACAATTACTATAAACTCTGCCAACAGATTGCCGTTGGGAAGTGGCCATTGTCTAGCACAAGAAAGGCACCCATCATTGGCCAAGAGAATTCACTGCCACCCTAAGAACGCCCTTCAAGATAAATCTCATTCTTATAGAAAATCGAAAAGAAAATGTCGGTGTTGAAAAACATAGCGGCGTGTTTCTTGCGCATTCAAAGTTTTTGGTGGCCTCAAGAGCCAGCATTGTCATGGTCACACTCAAACAGGAAACAACTAGAAACAACCATTTGTAGATAATGAGGCCTTGATCAAGAAAGTTAACAAAGAGTCTGGAATGTGAATTCGGATGGGGTGGTGAGGTTGCGTGGGTGGGGTGGCCTGCTTAGTATTGGAATATGATGACTTGAAAGTATTTTTTTTATTTGAACTTCTATCTCTCTAATATAAGGGAGAGATGGGGAGGGGAGGCAAATTCGTGGAGGGACAGTTGTGGTTTGAACTATGAACCTCTCTCTTGAAATGTGAACATCTAATCACTGCAGCACAATACTGAATCACTTTCTTATTTGATTTCTTTCCTTTTCCTTTTTGTTTAATGGTTTAAATAGACTAAAACCGTCAGTGCGGAGAGGTTGAAGGCCCCATCAAACTAGAAATAAAGGTTGGGAACATCAAGTGTCAATCACCTCGATAATTCGTACACAGACTTATTTTACATATAGACTTCTTACTTTTCCTTTTCAACTAGCAAGAAAGACATGCTTTGCACGTAATTTTCTCAATGAACATTCATGATCTTCGTCTTTATAATGCAAATAAAACTGACCTTGGCAGTGTGCACGAACCAATTTTTAATTAGTTTTAAAACATTATTTTCGTAAAAATAAGTATTAAGTAAGTTATCTCTTCAGTTACAGAATGTTGCAGAAGTCATGATACTAAAGCAAACCAGATAATGTTCAATTTATTGCTTTTCACTATATGAAACAATATAATGCGTATAAAAAGAAGTAACTTACATAACATAACATATAAAACTAGGATAACTCGCTCCTCCAAATTCTTGGTTGTATATTCATTAATAAAGTAATACAAACTTTATAAACTTAAAGTAATACAACCTTCATAAACTTACTACAAAATTACTCAGATTAAATTAGTGCCACAACAAGGTAACGGTTGGAATAGATAAATAGCCAGAAAAATGTAATTCAAAAAAACAAAAAATTAAGAATCCCTTACATAAAATCTTATCATAAACAAAGAGATGACTGTTGTTCTCATGATTGTTTGAAAATGCTTATGCGGCTCATCCATCAAAAACATGTCCCATTCCAACCAATGTGTCGACATATGCTAACTCATTCCTTTAAATCTCAAGTACACCAATAAAGATATCAAAGCATCAAAAACAGATTATGTTGTCCAGGGATATTATAGGCATATTTATATATGCTAGCAGAAGTACAATAGAGATGAAAAATATGATGGAAATAATCACTAATAATTAGGTATATGAACCATTTGAAACCTCGACATAAGTATTAGTAGATTTTCACCCGTGCATTGCACGGGTAATACTAAAACAAATTATACGTAATAGTCAATATGTAAGATTGAATATGATTATAAGCACTTGTCAACCGTAATATTTTTTTAATATTTTGTCATGAACTTATACTTGTTAATTATAAAATGTTTATCAAAAGCTATTTTATTTATGTATTGAGTGAATATATTAAAACATTCCGAAATATGTAAACAAAGTCTCCGTGATGAGACTAAAAGATTATTAAATAATTACAAAATAAGAAACTTAATATTCAGTGTCAATAATTTTGATGAAATTGATTCATCATTCTCGCTATTTATTGAACTCATGAGTAAGTTTAGTCAACTATTATTTCTTGTTGATTCCATCTGATCTCAGTATAAACATAACTTGTCAAGATCTCTTTATTACAGTTACTTTAGGTACCTGAGCTTTTCAGGTTTTTTTTAATTAGTTATGTTTGTACACTCTTCTGGGTTACAAATACCTTAATAGGACTATCACAAGTATCTGCTCCATATTCCTTTCATGCTTCAGTCATACCATTAATGTCTCAGATCCTCTTATACAATTTTATATCAATCCAGCTTGGAGTATTTAAATTGGTATATCTAGTGGCAACTATACAGTTAGTAATCTAAAATGCATTTGCAAACTTCAAATTTGCATTCTACATGGGTGGATTACAATTGCACATTTCATATACTTGTTACCAACTATCAATTTCTCCTCTCAATACTAAGAAAACTGCTCAATTTAAAAAACAGTCCTAAAAACATGACACAATATATCATCCTTCATAGAAGAAACATACAAATAGGGATTTAAATCTATTGTGTATTCTCAGCATTACAATAATATCCATCTTAGTAAGCGTGATGGAGCAACTATACATATCACACTTAACTTTAGATGGAGGTTTCTGACTATAAGCCAAAATAATAGGGAGTGTCATGTACTCTATTGACTGTTATATAAGAATATTGCTGCAAATGAGAGATTAATATATCACCTAAACATAAATGATTATTCTCAATTAATGGCATAGCAAATAACTTGAGGTGTATAACAATATTATTTTGCTAACCATATGTAATGAAATATCCTAATCAATATATGAATAAATTAATGACCTTTGGGATAAAATTTACTAGCAAAGTACATATGTCTTTATTTCTATATCTGAAAGTTTTGTTCAAAATCAATCAACTGAGCAAATATTCTCACAAAGTTCTAGTTACGAATTTGACATGTGACTTGTAGTAGAACCAAATTTATCTACATGAAGGGTTAGTAGGTCTATATAGTTCAGCCTGAATATTTTCCAGGTACATTTGGAACACAGTTCCAAATAGCTAATGATGATTAATTTGCCTGAGAAGTTACAGCGCACGAGAATTCTTTTTAGCGGAAGAAACTTTACAGTTCTTTACATGATTCTTGATAATTCTTATTATCAACAAACCAAGGTGGTCTAATAGATCATGCCAAATAATAAAATTTCCATAACATTGGGCTTCTGGTCCAATATGCACAATCAAAAGTTCATAAGCATGAGACATCAGATTCTCAACCAAAGACATGCTGTAAGATGAAATACTGATGATAGATTATTTGCCTTATCTGAGCCAAAACTTCACTTTATCCGAACCAACACTTCAGCATGTAATATGGCATGATCCCCAATAGAAGTTGTGAGTTTTGTTTTCATAGACAATGATCCAACAATTAATTGCAGACATGTAGTAAACAGTTCTACTAATCCATTTGAGTGTGGCCATAAGCAACAAATTGTTCAACCTCAATTCCGATTGCCATGCAATAATCGTCAAATGCTTTGATATCAAGACTCACCAACATCATCAATGAAATTTTCTTAATTCTAGGAATTGATCTTTTTAGTTTTATCTATGGGCAAATAGTTTAGCGAATGCTGCATTTCTAATAGAATATCAATCAATACCATAATGGAATATAGTGGTCGACATAGTGGGTATATCAGCCCATATATGTCTACAAGAAGTTTTTTAAGAAAATTGAAAATTCAATATTAATCTTCATATTGGAGGGTTTAATGACTAACTTGCCTTGCGCACAAGTAACACAGGGAAATCATTTGCTAAAAGAATCTTCTAGTTCTTTAGATTGTTCCCATATGAATTATCTAACGCATCATTGTTGCTTATGTATACTTGAATCTATAATGCCAAGGTACAAAGCTCTTTTGATAAATGAACTGCAGGTTCGTGGCATGGCTTTTCTCACTTACTTTTATGAATGTATAATAAATTCCAGATGGCAGTGCCGACAAATTTTCCCTTTTCTGATTTTGGCCAGATACAAAGGAAAGTATGCAAAAATATTATTAACTTTTTGCATCATTTCAATGTAGTATCCATTAGATATCTTTAAAAATCATCAAATTTCTTTTAAATTTGTTAAACTAAAGTGCATCATTAATAATATAGATTCACGTTATTATTAAGGCTTAGGGCTATGTTTCAAAAGTTTTAGCTTCTTAAAGAGTAGTTCTAGCTATTAAATGCATGTTAGTTAATACTTTCATATTTACTCCATCTGTCCTATAAAGATGGGCTTGTTTATATTTTCACACCGATTAAGAAAAATGTAATTAATGTTATTGGAAAAGTAAAGTCTAAGAGCATTTTCCTAATATATCCTTTCATTTACTAATTATTTCACTTTAATATTTCTATTTTGTTAATAACAATACACATTAAATAAGTGCATATAAGAAAATTAAGGTTTTAAGTACATTCTAAAAGGAAAGTAGTTTATCTTTGTGTGTAATACAGACGAAAAAGAAATACTAGACTATATTTGTGACACAAATGGTGTATTTAATACTGGGATACATCCCAATCTTGATATTTTGTACTATTTTTTGAGTCATGGTCAATATCGAATTGCTAATTGGAGTTTAACAGGTTTTGATGCCATATCGAGGTACATGGTTTCATTTAGGGTCATAAATCTAAATAGTATACAGAAACCGCAATCCTAAAACCGTTGGTTTGGGTATACATGGACTCGTCAACGATTTGGTTTTGACCCAAACTGAACCGCTTTGAAATGATTTGGTTTAGATTTTAAGTTTTCCAAACCATTTCAAACCGCCAACCTACCAAATTAAAAAAATAAAAAAAAGAAAATCATGACATAATCCATGATGACCTATTCAAATTCTAATCAACCTAGTTTATAAACAGCTACATTTCCCCATTGAACCAACCAATCATGATTTTTCTATTAGTTACTCTCCCACAAAGTCCCACAATTAAATCTTATCAATTTCATATTACCTTTCATCAGTTTAATATTCTGTCAATTTATATGGGACGAGTTGAACGGTGAGATTTGTTAGAAGTACAAATAAAGGATGATTTAATTGGTTTGTTTGCAACTTTTTATTTTTAGATTACCATCCTTTTTTCCTTTCATAATATCAATTTTTTTCTTTTTTTTTTAAATCGTAAATCTGCCTATATCACTTTTACTAATTACTTACCAACATTACTTTTATATTTATGATTAATGGTGAAATGATAGAAGGTACAATTTTTGACAATTCATATTTTGTTTTGTTGTATAATACCTCATATACACTACAAGAAGTAGCACGCGACTCCTATAGCCACGACAGTGAAATCATCACAACAGGCAAGATGCTGAGGCGAGTTGTCGCCCCTATAGACGTCGTCCCTATAGCACATGTCCAAATTGAAAATTTTCAACTTTGAAAGGCGGAATACATAGCGTGTTTCTTGTGGAGCGACTCTCACCACGAAAAAGTCATCCCTGTGTCAAGCTTTTTGGGGCTTTTACTCACCAAGTCGTTTCCGAATTCCATTGTTCCTGGCCCGTCTCCCATCTCCTCCCCGATGTCTCTCCAATTTCCGGCCATCGACCGCCGCTTCCGCCTACTGTGCCGCCACTCCCTCTTTCTGCTCGACTGTGGAAGGCTAGGTCCGTTTTTTGTTCCTATATTGCTGAAATTTTTCATAATTTTCTCTTCTCTTCTCTTCAAATTTGACTAGTTATGGCTACGTCTCTCTCTCTCTCTCTCTCTCTCTCTCTCTCTCGTGCTTTTCCCTTTTGAAGACCATTAGATTTTAGATTGTGGGCGGCGGCGTACGCCGGCAGATTGTGAAGGCGGTGCAGGACTTTTGATTATTAGCATTTGGTTTGAGAATTATTTGGAAGCAAGGTTCAAAACTTTCAGGTAAGTTTTTGAGTTTCTTGTTTTGGCATTTGAATTTTATATATGTTGCTAAAATGATAAAGTTTTGGCCCATCAGGATACAAATTTGGTTAGCATAACAATAATATTCGTTTTATCCCTTTTTTACTGTGATTTTATTTAAGCTTGTGTATGCGTACGTTTCCGATATAGAGAGAGAAACTGAAAATGTATTTTAGTTAAT
>CAVNYN010272647.1:0-22076 GCA_963692815.1 Nyctanthes arbor-tristis | reverse complement strand
GTAATGAAAGAAAAGTACCTGCAATTCACCCAATACATCTGACAATTTACCATTTTTTAGCAGTATAGTTCCAGTATACCCTAATTCAAATAAAAAAAGGAAGAAGGGGGAAAAAAGTAAAAAAAATTTGCACAGAGTCAGATCAAGCTTAAAAATGCTTCCAAGAAAATCCATCTATAAACAGAAATACAGAAACAAAAACGCAAAACAGAACATACCTGCTCCGACAAGGATCAGGATTTTGGAAAAGCCTAAGCCAGCGTGCATAGCCATGGCGGCAGATCAGCAAAAAGTCGAGTCGCGGCTCGTTCTTTCTAATTTGTAGAGTTGGAAGAAAGGTAGAAGACAACCCGCTAACTAATTGTGTCGAACGACGTCGTATAGGGTGACGGCGGTGCGGGTCAAAAGTTGACTAGTCGGTAAATTTGTACTAATAACAAATGAAACATATTTAATTCAAACGTTTAATTTCACAAATCGTCCACAACTTTTGAGTTAAGAATTAGTTGGGTCTTTAACATTTTCTTTCGACCTCCTGAGTCTCTAACATTTTATATATTCACGATATATCATTTTTGACTTATTCTGTCAATATTACTGTTAATTTTTCAATAAAATTACCATTATACTCTTTAATGTTTTAATTTTGAAAATAAAATACTTAAAAATATTAAAAATAATATAAAAGATTTTAAAAAATAAAACACTCACCCCACCCACCGTCCCAAGAACGGCCTAGAAATGGCCGCCGTAATGCTTCCATTTTCCCACAACCAAAAAAATGGGTGAATCCCCCCTCTCCCAAATTTGCTGTTGGAAATGGCAGTGACAGGGAATGGGGACCTCTCTATAAGTGCTGTCAGAAAAAGGGCAGTACTTTCTTCCCTTTCCTGCAGTAAAAGCGCTGTCGTTTTGCTGCTAGAAACGGCAGCAAAATATTGCTTTTTTCTTGCAGCAATTATAGGATCTCCTCAATTGATGTCGAAAATAGCAACATTCCAGCGGTCGTTCTTGGAATGGGAGGGCGTGGTCGGGGCGTGGTAGGTGTTTTTGGAAAATAGCAAAATATTGCTTTTTTCTTGCAGCAATTATTGGATCTCCTCAATTGATGTCGAAAATAGCAACATTCCAGCGGTCGTTCTTGGAATGGGAGGGCGTGGTCGGGGCGTGGTAGGTGTTTTTTTTTAATTTTTAATATTTTTAAATCTTTTGTTTTTAAAATTAAAAAGGTAAGGGGTATAACGATAATTTTATTGCAAAGTTAATGGTAATATTGACGAAATCTATAAAAAAAAGGATATATCGTATGAATTTATAAAAAGTTAGAGACCTAGGAGGTCGAAAAAAAGGTTTGAGATCCAGCCGATTCTTAACTAAAAAATAGGGGACAATTTGTGAAATTAACCTTAATTCTAACTAGTATACCGCTTCTCACGATATTTACTGACTATAGGATTTTTTTTTTTTAATATAAAGTAAATATAAAATGAAAATTGATTTTATTTGAGTTTGTGATGCACGGTGCGTATAATGCATGTTAGAAATTAATAAAATTTTGTTAGTATTCTCGTTATCATAAAATCTTAATAACATTGCATCAAACATTTATTTTAAATTGATGTTATGTTATGTTATTTACACAAAAGTATTTAATTGAATAATCTATATATTATTTAATTGAAATAAAAGGTGCTCAGTTAAAGTCTGACCGCTTCCCACCTTTTTTGCACTTAATAAGGATATTTCAGTCATTTTCATTATTCCGATGGTGAAGTATGCGGCAACGTCTTATTTTTATTCTTTTTCATTGATTTTTTCTTTTGTTCTTATCGGTTCCTATATGTTCTTAGCGATTAAATCTACGCAGTCTCCTTCTCTCTCATCAAAGGCTCAATTTACTCAACAAAGAATCCTAATCCGATTTACTTTCCCTTGAAATTAAAATTATTTTTATCTGTATCATAATCGTGATTATTACAAAAGTTTATTTTTCTTGACATCCTATTTGTTTAATATACAATTCAGTTATCATGCAAGGTTGATTAATGTACTATATATAGATATTGATTTGATAAAAAAAAAAGGTTTTCTACGTTTGAACGTTTGATTAAAAAATAGAATATATTAATTTTGCTATTATATAATAACCAAATTAACACTGAATATTAAGAACTTAATTTATGAGTGAACTACTTAGGTATTATATGTCAATGATAATATCGTAACAAATTATTATATTTTAAACCTTTATAATCTGAATTGTGAATTTTCCACGCACGGCTGAGAATCTAGTAACTACTAATAACGCTTCATTAGAAAATTGTTTAATTGCATTGTCTGCCCCTAACGTTTCATGTTTCTTATCCTTTTTAACTAAAATTGACTATAACACCCTCTAATTGCCAACTAAAAATTTAATTGATAGATTAAAAACATAACAATATCATGACCATCTTGTTTAAAAGTTAAGTCCTCGTTCATAAACTATTTTTGTTTAAAAGTAGAGATAATTTTTTTAGAATAAGTATGGTTGAAAATTGTGTAGTACATGTGAGTCTCATTTGTTGGAAATATAAGCATTTTGGACATAACTTTGAGTGTTGTCTTATTCCTAATTTTAATATATGAATTCGGGTTTGTGTTCTCCTTGTTGAGAACTTCGATATCATATATTTATTTGCCCAAAATGGTGGTTGGGTGAATAAGAAATTGGGTATCAAAATTTGTCTTAAGAAATGAGTTTAAATGTTGGGGAAACTTTGTTCCACATTGGAAAAATAGTATTTCAATGATTTGTTTAAATATGTTTACATATTTGCAATGTGTAAATTGTATAGCTGAGACACGGATCAAAAATACACTCCAAACCATTGAACTTGTATGCTAGTACGACCTTCATACACGATGTCAGACCGGAAGTGGGCACCTAGTCTGACCGAGTTTTGCTAAAATAATCTACGAAATTTTAACACTTAAACCTTGTCTGGAATATGAAGAGTTGTAACTGGTATGACTATTGATGTTCCTGCCATTCAACTCCAATGAATATTCACATTTAGAGCTTGTTTGATCCTATTTATTTGGGGAATTCATAATGAGGAGGGAGGTAGAATGTCTATTGGAAATGTAAAAAAGGTGTGAAATATGTGGTTGTAATTGAACAGTTGTCACATTAAATATCAAATCAGTAGTAGGTAAATTTATAAATTGTGAGAATAAAGGGGATCAAACAAACTCTTAATTTTTGGCTTTTGACATGCCTTATTTTCCCTATATAAAGACCAGTTTCTCGCCTTTTGGAAGACATGAATTCTCCACATCTTTCTTTCTTAAACCTCCTTCTTGTGATACTGTTCAGGCACTGTTTCGGTTCGCCTATGTAGGAATTTTGTAGCTCTGTTCTAGCGTTATTCCTCTAGGTCTCGACCGTTGTATTTTGGGAAACAGAGGTCCAGCGTATTTAGGACAAATCTGTTTTAAGGATACTGTGTTAAACACAGGCCTCGGTTTCTGTTTACCTTCTATTTTTGACAATTGTTTCTATTTACCTTCTGTTTCTGACGGTGGTTTTAGTTTACCTTCTGTTTCTGACAGTGGTTTTTGTTTTCCTTCTGTTTCTTAGCTTTTACCGCAAATTTTTCTAACAATCTTAAAATAGATTCATGGAAAAGAGATGAACGGGTTGTTTGATAAAGTCATAGTTAAACTTTGAGATAATAAGTTGTGGCTTATGATTGGTATAAAAGAATTTTTATATTTTGTCGATACAACTATGACAAAAATCTATATTTTGATTGTACGAAGTTGCATATGCTTTATGTGATTATAGAGTTGATATATAATACTTGATTTGTGATTCTAACTATGGCTCAAGTTGGAAATTGAAGACAATTTTGTAGGAAATGAAGATTGAAATGGAGTTGTGGATTTCCTACAATCTATGCAAGAAACAATTCTTGATATGATTACAAATTGATGGGGATACTGTCTTGGAAAAGGTAAACACAGTTATGGTTTGAATTGACTGAAGGTATTCAATTCTATTCTTTGCCTTGATTCTATCATAAACCTCATTGTATCTAGGGTTATGAGTTTGGGATATGTATGTTTTCACTTGTCCTGTAACATAGATAGGTTTTGAGGTTGTATATGTTCATCCATGGAAAGGTTGTTAACCTACCCTTCAATTCAAATTTTAACTGTA
The DNA here is from genome assembly GCA_963692815.1 of Nyctanthes arbor-tristis. Taxonomy (NCBI): domain Eukaryota; kingdom Viridiplantae; phylum Streptophyta; class Magnoliopsida; order Lamiales; family Oleaceae; genus Nyctanthes; species Nyctanthes arbor-tristis. The sequence goes on along the minus strand of CAVNYN010272647.1, from coordinate 17,872 downwards.
GACTGTATACATTGAATTTTTGATCAATTTTAATTGGGAAATATCCCTTTATGAGTTACATGTCATATGAATTTCACAAAATTTGGAGACTCATTGAATGAGTTATATATGATACTTTTGTGAACCTTGTCAGGTTGTACCGGATAATACATGAACTCCATGTTGGATGAGTTGTTTTGTGGGTCAAAATTTCTTATTTGGATTTGAAATTTTTATATGTTGTATAAACATGAGTCTCTTAAGTAGTGTAAAAAATTCAGACTATTTGGTTAATGTTTGAAAGGTCATATGTGGATTGTGACGTTTGTGATAGTTTGCTGAAATTTTGGAATAATGGCATCTGTCACCTAAACTTAAATTCTTTATATTTCTTAAAGAACTTGTTCTTTTACATTAAAGAAAGATAAGTTTGGAAAATTGGAATACCTTGTTCTATTATAACAATATGATCTTGAGATGATATAATCTCATAGTATTTAGAGCTTGTTTGATTCTATTTATTTGAGGAATTTATAATGAGTAAAGAGGTAGAATGTGTATTGGAAATGTAAAAAAAGTGTGAAATATGTGGTTGTAATTGAACAGTTGTCAAATCAAATATCAAATCAGTGGTAGGTAAATTTATAAATTGGGAGAATAAAAGGGATCAAACAAGCTCTTAATGTTTCGACTTTGTTATACACTTCATGGTTCGTGCCATGTTTTGTGATCGCTAGAGCTGTGGCGAGAATTGAAGTATAGAATGAGATGAAAGTGCTCCAATTTTTGGGATTTGAGAAACTCGATACTATGACTTCAAAGCTTGGGATTATTCCTGATTGGAAAAAGTGTCATCATACTTAGGTTAATGGTAGCACAATTTGGTATTACAAAAGTGTTACACACAAAATGAAATTATAAGGATATTAGTTCTCTAGAAAAGGGTTGAGAATATACTCAACAAGAATGACTAGTGTGGTGTGGTTAGTACGAACCACTTATGACACAAGGTAATGCAACACTTTTATGAAAGATGTGCAACACTTTTATGAGGTCATGCAACACTTTCATGAAAGATGTGTGTTGTGGAGCGAAAGAATTGTACAAGAAATTATCAGTACATGCAATCTTAGTGTCTAGCTTTAGTATGTGGCTCTAATATGTTGGTGAAACCTATTACATTTTGTAATATATGTTTAGGTTGTCGGAAACATTAATTTTAGAAGGAAACCTATTATGGTTATAAGGTAATCCAAAGATGAATGTGGAAAAAGTACTCTAAACTATTTATGGATATGGAAGAAGGTTTTCCAATGTGGGGGCATTTAACCAAAAGTGGTTATACATACACTGAAGAAATACTGACCCACTTGATTTTGATTCATACGGTTGTGTGTGACTTGAAAACAAAAGGTGGTTATAAGTATATCATCACCTTCATTAAACTGAAGCTATGTAGAAATCAATTTTCTATAAAAATAAAATTGAAGGTAATGAGTTGGTAGGCAAGTGATCTCGATTATGTCTCAAGTGCCAACTTTGGCTGTGACTCAAGTTCCTCCAACTCTGACTGTTCCAGTTAATCATGGGAAAAACTGGAGAAGTTCAGTGGTTTGAACTTTAAAATGTTACAGTAGGAAATGTTTGATTCTTGACTAAAGAAGCTCCTAAATTTGAATAAGGTCAAGGAGACATTCAAGTTATCAGTGATGTTGATGCTTGGATACATTTTTTATTTCCTTTTCCAGAATAATGTTGTGAACAACTTTGGTGATTTACTATACAACGTGTAGAGTGCAAAGAAAAGGGGTAGAGAATTATGGTGAGTCTAGACATACACGTCGAAAACATAATACCATTAGGCAACTAATCTCGATTGGAGTTATATCTATTGATTATGTGAAGTCAAAAGATAATCTGGCTAATCCACTAACAAAAGGATTAAATCGAGATTTAGTGGTAAAGTCCTCAAAAGGAATGGGATTAAATCCTTTAAAGATATAAGTCAATACAAAGGAAATCCAACCTAGTTGACTGTAAATTCCAAGATCTAAGTTCAAAGGGACAACCTAATTGTAAAGATTTAGTTAGGTCACTATGGGGGTTCGAGACTTCCTTTATATAACATTGATACAGGAAAAGTGAGGTTAAGCAGAAGTTCTTTTAATGATGCTTGTAGGTTGAAAAGAATCACTTATGCGAGAGAGAAGTGGAGCTACTTCAATGGGAATTGTTTGGGGTGCAATTCTTAGAAGCTTTTGCAGAACCAGACAGATATTCATGGCCACTAACAAACATAACCATGAGAACCGAACTATTTCAGGAAGAATCATATGCTAAGTACATCAATGTTTACACAAATGGCAGAACAATTCAAGGACATCAAGTTTACTGGTCAGCTAATAAAGTAAATATACTTTGGCAATGGAAGGTTCAAAGGGTTACACCTACCTATCCAATGCAGGATTTGACTGTTGAACTTTATCGTATCAATTTCCATTCATGTGGGGAATTGTTGGAAATATAGACATTCTGGACATACCTTTGAGTGTTATTCAATTCCTAATTTTGATATATGAATTTGGATTTGTGTTCTCCTTGTCAAGAACTTCGATATCATATATTTATTTACCCAAAGTGGCGGTTAGATGAATGAGAAATTTGGTATCAAAGTTTGTCTTAAGAAATGAGTTTTAAGTGTTGGGGGAACTTTGTCCCACATTGAAAAATAGTATTCCAATGACTTGTTTAAATATGTTTACATATTTGTAATATATAAATTGTATAGCTGAGACACATATCAGAAATACACTCCAGACCATTGAACTTGCATGTGAGTACGGCCTTCGTACACGAATGTAGAACTGGAAGTGGGCTCCTAGTCTGACCGAATTTTGCTAAAATAAGCTACGAAATTTTAACACTTAAACTATGTGTGGAATGTGAAGAGTTGTAACTAGTGCGACTGTTGATATTCCTGCCATTCAACTCCAAGGAATATTCACATTTAATTTTTGGCTTTTGGCATGCCTTATTTTGACTATATAAGGACCAGATTCTAGCCTTTTGGAAGACACGAATTCTCCACATCTTCATTTCTTAAACTTCCTACTCATGATACTGTTCAGGCACTGTTTCGATCCGTCTAGGTAGGAATTTCATAGCTCTGTTCCAGCGTTATTCCTCTAGGTCTCAACCGTTGTATGCTGGGAAACAAACATCCAACGTATTGGCAATGAATTTGTTTTAAGGATACTGTGTCAAACACAGGCCTCGATTTTAGTTTACCTTCTGTTTGTAACAGTGGTTTCTGTTTACCTTCTGTTTCTGACAGTGGTTTCTGTTTTTCCTTCTGTTTCTTAGTTTCTACTGCAAATTTTTGTAGCACCCTTAAATATGGATGTGATTATTTTAATCAAATTATAATTTTAAAGAAAATGAGTTTGTAAACATCCATAAATCAATTAAAAATCAAAGGAAAAAATTCCAATATTGATGAAAATATTTATACCTTTATTACAACCCTTACGTCTTGTATGGTCAAATATATGCACGTCACGTGGCCACACCACACGCCATGTGGTGTGCATACATGCAACCACATGAGGCATTTTGCACCCATATGGATATTATTTTAGAAAATTATTACTAATATTGATAAGGTTCTTTATTTATTTTTATTTATTTATGATTTATTTTTTTTATTAACTGAGGTTGGAAGGTATAATTTACTTCAGTAAGAAAATGTAGATCGTGCCAGAAAAAATGAAAATTGAGAAAAATACCAATTTGTAAATTAAAAGATGAAAAATGTAGAATTATGAAAAGTTTGGAGTAATGGTGCTAATTAGACTCCGTTGCTGCTACTCTCACCTCCCTTCCTTTCCTCGGTGTCTTCTACACGAATAGGCTATGCTACCATCAGTATCAAATTAGACATTCAAGACAATAAAATATTTGTAATTTTATATATGAAGACTTGTAGCATCCACAATGGAGTTGTTAAATCAAGTTGTAAAGACATATGTTAGTTAAGAGTTAAAAAACATAGCTAGTACAATAGAGATGTTAACAATTTTTTTTTAAATTATTTATTTATTATTATTATTTTTTTTTTTGATAAAGAGAGATGTTAACAAAATTTTTAAAGGGATCTTTTTAACACTAAGTTAATTTTGTTGTTAAATTTTTTCTTAATAACCAAAATGTCATTCTTTCATTTACTTTTACATTTAATTTAGAGCATCTCCAATACAAAGTTAAGGTGAAATGTCTTAGCTCCATATGTCAAGAAATATTGACATTACATTCAAAAAACCCTCCAACACAACAATGTCAACATTATCTATTTGTCAAGTTATTATTAAGGATTTTGAAAAAAGGAAAGAGAGATAAATTTTTTGATTTGATAAATTAATATTTGATATTGTCATAGAGAATGTCATCTTAGAGCATCTCTAATGCTCATAGTCATGGAATAAATTGACAATTAACAAAAAAGTGCTTATTTAGTACATTAAATGTTTGAGATTGTCTTGGATATGACATTCTCTATGACAATGTCAAGTATTAATTTATCCAATCAAAAATTTTTTCTCTTTTTTTTTTCAAAATCCCTAATAATAACTTGACGACTATACAATGTTGATATTGTTGCGTTTGAGAGTTTTTTGAATGTAATGTCAATATTCTGTGACATATATGCACATAAGACATCCAACCTTGACTTTGCATTGGATATGCTCTTATAATAGCAATAGTTGACCAAGAACTTTTGGAGAAATAAAATATTAAAACTAAACAAAAACTTTTGTTCGTAATTTAATTTAACGCTTTCAATGTATTTAATTTAACATTTCCAATGTAGCAATAATTGATGGTTAAATTTAAAATGTTAAGGTGTCATTTAACAAATCACTTAAATACTAACTTTTTGCTTATGTGGTAATGTAAATTGAACAACTTCATTGTGGATACACTCTTATAAAAGCCGGAGTAAATAGTGCTAATTAGACTTATAAAATTTAGAACCTCTCTTTTTCTTTTTTCAGAAAAAATAACGTACACCAAACAAATGCTACTTGCGCTCCAAACTATATATCTAGCAGGTGAATAAACTTTAGGCCGGGCATCGGTGTCTTAGTTGTGTCTCAAATATTGTGCTATGATCTAATTATCCTTGCAACTAGCAGCAATTTCAAGAAATAGTTAGCAATCTTTTGGCATAAAGTGAGAAAATTATACTCTAAGAGTAATCAACTCGGTACTCCTTGCCAACTAAGAATTCACATATAGATTACTAAAATTTTATGTACTCAATATTCTTGATCAATCAAGGAGTACTGGAATTTTCCGAAAGGTAACTGGTGAACACCAAGATGACATATATGATTAACTAAACCAAAGGTCCATTCCATTCAAAAGGAAACAAAATAAAGATAGCCAATAACAAAGCAAGAAGTCAATACCCGAACCACCACCATTGCTATCTGGTATAAGCCAAACCTTACCAGCATAGCCAGGAACACATTTGGTGCGCTCTTGACTTCCTAATAACCCACAATAATCCACTACTAAATTATAAGTACTATAATAAAGTCTGCAATAAAACAAAATATTGCTAAAACTTCATCACTCTCTTTTTTCATTGATTAGGAGATAGAACCATGGTTTTGCTTTGGTGACAAGGTCTCACCGGCCTCAGCGGGTTCCACAGATGACGCGGGGAAGAAGTTCCCATTACTCGGGCAGTTGGCATTAGCCTCATGATGATTGCCAGATGATGAGCTAAGTGCAGCATTGATCTGTTGAAGTGTGTTGCACAAATGGTGGTTTATTGCAGTGACACTTGAGAGGTTGAGTTTCGCGGTCGGAATTGTGCTTGCCAGAACTTGAAGCCCGACGGTGAGAAGGCAGCCGGACGAAGAAGACAAGGAGGAGTCAACATTTTCCGGGTTGTGGGTTGGTTCAGCACTTGGGTCACTATTGTTACTAATGGTGTGTCCCATTGGAGAGATGATGAATCCCAAGGGAAGAAGGGGAATGCAGGATGGATCCTCACCGTTCATCGCTAGCTGGATCGAATCAACATCAACGGTGGTGTAGACAACTATGCTACCGGAATCATCAGTGCAGCTTTCTTGCAGCATCAGCTCTACATTCTGAGATGAGTTGCTGGCAACCTGAAAGTAATTAGGGTACAAAATTTTGAAATTTTTGTGGGACCCATTTATCAACCCGCATCTGCCACGTCATCAAATCCGTCAAAAAAAAAAAAAAAATTATCACTTACATTGATACGAAGGAGAGAAATGCAGTTTCCAGGATGAGAACCATTAGCAATATGAGCAACTTCATGCAAGGAATTCCCATTGGAAAGAACATCAAGCTGTTGGAAAACAAGTCTAATTATGAGTGGCCTTATTTACATCTTCTATGAGCTTTGAAATAAGTATCTTAAAATTTTGGTACCTGGGCTCGACGTCTTTCATCTCTCAAGAAATCAAACACTTGGTTATGAGGGAACGGCAACCAGATAGTCGAGACAGCGCTTAGAATCAAGCCGTTGGGTTGGCCAGGTTCGGTAACTTTCCTTGTGGTTATCCTAACAGTGTCATCAGCAGAATCAGAAAGGGCTGTCCAGGATTGCCCACAACAAGTGCTCGTGTTGAGACAGAAAGTCCTTATCATCCGCTGGGCCAAATTCATCAGATTTTTCCTTGCTTCAGGAGATGGTATCACTGTCAATTATTTAAAAACCTTTGAGAATAATAAACTCGAGTCTTGCTCAAACACGCGATTAATTAATTTTGTAACTTCAAGTAACTAGACACCAAAAAAGAAAAACCGAGCGCGGAAAAGAAATTGTTATATACCACCAAGATCGGATATATTTCTAGCCATGAGGCTAGCTAGCCTTTGGCACTGTCTTTGCAAAACAGCCAACCAACGTTGCGCTCCAAACGCCATACCACTAGTCACTAAATGGTTGAACACTTGATGGATAGGGCTATCCTCGACTTCAGCATGTTCTACCCATGTTACCTAGATCAATTTGAATAAACCAATTTAATTATGGCTGGAAAAAAAAAAAGTACTTAGACAAAATTAAATTAAAAATGTAGTACCCTAGAGTATCCATTGGGCATGTCTTGTATGATGCAGCCGGAGGGGCACCGTCGGTAGTGAGGAAAAGAAGGCGGATAATTAGTTTGAAAGTTGTTGAGAGGAAAATCGACAATTGCCCATGTTCCTTCTTCGGCATTGTGTTGACAGTAGCGTAGAAAATGAACCTCTCTTGTTGGCACCAAAGGAGAAAGAACTTGTAGTTCTGCATGCATCTGTCATGGTAACAATATAAGTAGAAAGTTAAAATTTACTGTTGTAAAAAAAAATAAAGTTCGAAAATAAACAACCAAAACCTTGAAATTACCAAATAAAGAGAGCCAGTGGCATGTCCAGAAACCCCAGAATGTACTACTTGAAGTGTCTTTGCTCTTGAAATAATGGAAGGAAATAGTTCCATCCATTTATTCTGAGACAAATTAAAAAGAGATTACTTAATTAATTCTCTCCAAGTTACAATTTCTTGTTTCTTAACAAAATTTAACTTATAATTGAAGAGAATTGAAACAGAAGAGACTTACTGCATCAAGGAATGCATCGACGAGGGTGATGCTATTCATAATAACCACGGCAGTGTCGCGAGTAGCCTCCGTCCTACTTTCGTGCTGCTTGAGATTCATAGACCAAGAAAACATTCTTGCATACTCTTCAACATTCAATACTTCTTTTCCAGTGTCCGGTGCTCGGATCCAAAGTGGTTCGCCCGTCTTGCACATTTTCACAAGTTCATCCATCATCGACATTGCCAGTTCCGCAGCTAAAGCCTTTTCCTCTTCCAAGATAAGAGTATGTCCAGTCTGAAACTGGGGGTTTTCAGGCATAAAAGGTAGAGGAATCATGTCGGGGCAACTTCCCTCGAACTTTCTTGGATAAACGCTCATATCCAAGTCCAAGGAAGGGGCAAGAAGAGGAGTTGGCCCCATCCCTGGTATCGGCCTGCTGTTGTATTGCTGAACAAGACAACATACGCGCTCGAACTGATTGAATGTACATTACAAGATATCCCCAAGAAAATGATGTTAGTAATTTGTCTAGAAATTTGTAGAAACAATCATACCTTGAAGCAAGTAGAATTCTAGGTTCAATTTCTTCTTCACTTTTTTTCTCCTTTTCTCCATTTCTAAGGCAACATTTCTTTGTATTTCAATACTAGGACACTTCTTTGTATTTCAATACTAGGACACATAATCTGAAGATGATTTGTCTTGAAAACTACTGTAGAAACTTCCATATTGAAAAAGGGGGAAAAAAACCTTTAAGAAATTAACTAGATTTCTGGAATCAATTTCTTCCTCCCTTTTCCCCTTTTTCCTCATTTCTTTAAGGCAGCATTTCTTTTAGTATTTCAATATTAGAACACAATTAGAAGATTTTTCAGTTGAAACTTTCATTAATTTATAGATTATATATTTGTTGGCCAAAGTCAAATAGAGAATCAATTATTTAAACTAGGATTTAAACGCCATTCTAGCTAGTCGCCAGATCAAGAACTAGTACGAGCAATTAATCATATGCAATGTACTTTTTCATGATACATGAAAACTCTAGAGAGAGAGAGAGAGAGAGAAATTGAAAATTTACATTTACCTCTTCTTTGAGACGAGCATTTTCAATTCGAAGCTGCTGTTCATCGAACCCCATTTCTCCCAACATGGCCGGGCCTCCGCAGTTAGGGCACACAATATTCCTCAAAGCAGCTTGCAGCCGATAATTTTCATTCTTAAGATTCTCATTTTCGGCCCTAAGAATAACGTTATCTTGCCGATCTTGTTGTGCCTATGCATTAAATCATAATAACACAGAAAAATAAAATTACAAGTACTTATGTTAATTAATTATAAAGGGGCTTCTTAAAAGTAATAATGAAAGTTTAAGGAACCCTAAAACGGCATGCATTAAAGTCATGTTTCCATGCAGCAGTAGTGGTAGGGTTGGTTGACTGTGCATCCCCACAGCGTATATTTATTGGAATTGCAGACTCTGAAAGCAACCCAAAATTAATGAGATGCTCTTTCATCCCTTTCTTCTTTCATTTTTGACCCTTGGGAATCGAGCTTCTCGTTCATTTTCAACCATTTTTACCGCTTCTCAATTAGCTTTAATTTTAGGGTTTGCTTTATTCACCAACACCCCACCCCACCCCCTCTCTCTCACTCTAACCCACTTGTGTGTGTGAGAGAGAGAGAGGGTAAAAATTAAAATGGATCCATTCATTTGGGCAGATGCCACTTTTAACGATGGTGTTTTGGTTATAAAAATGTCGTTAAAAGGAGGTCGAGAAAAGTTTCGACGCAAAAATTTTCATTGTTGAAAGCAAGATTTCTCGTAGTAGTGCACCTTCATTTGGGTTCGACGGTTTTGGAACCAGAACTTGACTTGGCGGGGTTTGAGGCCAAGGTCTTGGCTTAGTTTCATCCGCTGTTTGTCATCTGGGTGTGGACATTCCTTAAACAGTCTGTAAAAAAATTACACTAATTAATTAAATTAAGGAACAAAACATTTAACGTTAAATGCTGCAAAATTGAAGCCCTTTGAATATTAGGAAATCAATCAATAATATTAATTCCAAACTTACGCTTCCATTTCTTGGATCTGACGAGTGGTGTGACGGTGGTAACGTTGCTTCTTCGGCTGCGGCTGTTGTTCCTCCATATCTTGCCCCTCATTTCCGGAAACACCTTCGTTGTGTTCACTCCCGGAGCCGCTTTCCATCTCTTCCTTGTTTTTTGCTAACACATTTTCCTCTTTCTGTCCAGAGAAATAAACATAAAAATTAGCTTCAATGTCAGTACACAAATTATGAAATCACGGGGAAGGATTTTGGGACGAGGCTTACGGTGACAATGGGCGAAAAAATGTTGAAAGGATTGATGTTAGCCATGAAATTGAAGTTAGGATTCTGGATCGGCGACGAGTATAGGGTATCAGAAGGGATAGTATTCCCTCCCATTGATGAAAGCACTTGACAATCTCCATACATTTTTTCTGAAGCTGCTTTGTAAAAATCAGATCAAAACTTCTGTGATTTTAGGGTTTTCTTCTCCTCTTCTCTGCTCTTCTCTTCTCATCTGTCAAAACCAGAAAACAAAAGAAAGAAAACCACCAAAAAAACAAAGGGGTACCATCTGATGATCACATCCCAGAAAGAAAAGGGTTTTTTTCTTTTTTCTTTTTTCAGTTTTAAAGGTATATATTTTGGGGAAAGATCAGTCAATGGTGAAGTGACTTGGATATATATATATACATATGCGTGAGAAAGAGATGGAGAAGGTTGAGAAAATGAAGAAAACATTCAAGCTTTAATTGCAGAGTCCCAAAAACTCCATAGAAGATTTAAAACTCAACCAAAATCAATAAATGAGATGAAAAAAGAAACAAAACGAGTTAGAAAGATAAAAACGTATATTAAATACCTGTCGGTGAAGAGTTCCTTTCTTTTCTTCTTCTTCTTCTTCTTCCTCCTCCTCACTCCTTTATAATCTCTCTCTCTCCTCTCCTCTCTCTCTCTCTCTCTTAATTCCCTTCTCCTAATTTATCCTTCATCACCTCCACCAAACCCCACACACACCCTGACACACCACAAACACACACAGAGAGAGAACACTTTCTCTCTCTAGAATTCTGGAGTGTTTAATATTGATAGTGTAAATTTTGCACTTTCCTTCTTTCTTTGTGGTGTGGAGTGTGGAGATATAAATGGACGGTAAATGCGGGCTTTAACTGCAGTGTAAAGAAACCGACCCAGGGCCGGTTCATTTTTGGTCAGCTGTTTCAGTACACGTGGCGCGTTTCTATTGGAAGACCGACCTGATCCTCTGTGCGACTTAAAAGTCAAACCTTTCAATCCTGTGTTGAAACACCTTTTCCTTATTCTCTGCGCGTCTGTACTACCCTCCGATGTGAAACTTTACTCGGATATGTTTGAAAACTCTTTTTAAATAAAAATTAGTCAAACTAATTAATTACATTCACATGTTTTACAGAACTAACATATACTTTACAAATCTCTACTCTATTTATTTGTTCTCTCTCTTATTTCTTATTAAAATAATTCTATTTGAACCAAAAAAAGACAAAGCGTTAGACAAAATAGACATGTGACTCATGTGATTGTCATTAATTTAAAAATGATGTATTGAAAAAAGATGCTGCTATATATCAGTTTTGTTTAACTTTTTGTATCCACAATTTTGTTAAAATACCGTAATTCTTTTTATTAAAATGAGTTTACAGACATGTTCTTATTCTTTTAAAAGATATATAAACTCCCTACGTCCACATAGGACAGTAAGTATTTTCATATAAATCAAGAAATGGTAAGTATTGTATTGAAATATTTAATTTTACAAAAATTCTATAGAGACATGAAAATAGAATATGAATAAGTGACATTGTATATGTGGCACACTTGTATTGGATAATGAAAAAGTAGTCATGTGATCATAATGAATGTGTGTTATGTGAGAATTTCACTCATGAATGTCACATTTTCATGTCTTCTAGAATTGCTTTTAATTTTATAAGTATTTTTCCATTTCAGTCCTTCTACCTAACTAATTTTGATCTGGAATTAATTCCAATCAACAAAGTGGGAGGGATTAATGTTAAGGTGGAGTGTGAAGGACCAATTGCAAGTGCCAACATTGAATGAAGTAAATGCTCGACTCTTTTTCCCCAATATTTTAATATCTAAATAGTTTGAGTGGCTAATTAACTATGGGCAAACATGGAAAACAAAAATTATAGCAAGTAGTTTATCTTTGTGAAATGGATGAAAATAGTATAGTGGATTATTTTTGTGGAATGTAGGTAGTGTATTCTACCGGGTGTTCCAATTTTCTATGAAGCAAACATACATTTTGTTTACACAGTATGCGCGTTCACTTGACATTGTCAACACTTGATTTTAGTGAAAAATGAGGGGTTTCAATAATTTGTACAAGTGGAAAAAAAATTATAGGTATGGAGTCTGGGTTAGTTGTATCGAAAAATTGACTGGGTGTTGGAGTATATCTAATAGGCTCTTTAAATGTAATATGCTATCTAAAATAAAGAGTCAAACTATAAGAAGCTATTCTAATAGAACATTTTAATTTAGAGGCCGTAGTGTTTGCCATCCAAATTTGAAGAGTGAAACTCACTTTTTATAATTAAAAAATAGGTTACCAAAAAATTTTAATTTTAGTGCCTTTTGTGGAGTCAAGTGGCTGAACAATAATGAAGAAAAAAATGATAAACTAAATAATTAATATACAAGTAATGTAAAAGAATTAAAAAAAATGAAAACACAATAAATACTCTGAAAAGAAGTGAAATATAGAGCAAAAAATGAAGAGACTATTGGAGTGATTAAAAATTTATCTATCTATATCTATACTATATAAATCCAAACCACTCACTTTACTAAACACACCATATTTTTATTAATGTGAAATCCATAATATTTGTTTCTTGTAGTATTTAAGCCCCTAAAATTTTTGTTACATTGTTTCTCGAACTTTTGATTGAATTATCCTATCCTGTTTTTAATGATCAAATATATTTAAAAGAAAATTGATGCTTATGCCTTAAAATCATATTAAAATACGTAGTTGTATAACATTAGATATTATATTTTTGCTTATTTAAAAATTTTAAGTAATTCTAGCAATGAAGTTTTAGGAATTAAGATATCCTTCAATACAAGATTTTTTCATAATAATATAAGATGTTAAAAGTAAAAATATGACAAAAAATAAGTTAATGATGTTAGTCTAGAGAATTAAAAATATAAAGAAATTTGTTTATGTTTTGGCTCATATGAAGAATGAAAACAGGACGAATCTTTGTAAGATAGTACTTAATATTTCATCTTAATTGCTTTTAATTTTACATAATTTAACATTAAGAAATTAAATAAAAAAAGCAAACTATAATTTTAGATGAACATAAATGGAATACATGACTATCATTGTGAGACGGGGGAGTATTCTTCTAGGGTCTACGATCTCCGGGATTGCTGTTCCTTTTCTATTCCATTTTTAACTCCACTTAATTTTTTTTTTGAAACCTTGACTCAACTTAATATGTCATGGTACTCAAACTAAGGATATATCCTTCTGATTTTTATCCAATATTAACATGTTTATGATTTATTTCTTTGATTTGTTGTCTCAACTACATGCAGTTTGACAAAAAGCTAATGATTATGTGAATTTTTTGTATTCCGAAATCTTGATTTATTTTCCAATTTATTTGTGTAAATCATTATTTTTTCCCATCTATAGTCTTGAGATTTTTCAATTGGTCTTTTTTGGCTCACACAATATATAATGACGCTAATTAGTAATTATTGTATAATAATGCTCTTAATTTCACATTTGCCAAAATCCATGTTGTCTAATGGCATTCTAATTGTTTCTCAGGCCTTAATTTAGTCAAAGATTTGATTCCTCTACCCAACAATCCTCGTTGTAATAATTAAAAAAAAAACACGAGTAGTAATTTTTTTAGGCCTTTATATGGTAAATTTACACTTTTAAATTTACACTTTTTATTATTATTGTCGAACTTGAATCATCACTAAACAGATATCTAAATGCAAATAGTAATTTTTTTCCCCTTACAGAAGACAAATGGAGTAAAAACTTTACCACAGCAATATGCGAAAATGTAATTGAAAAAAAGAAAGGAAAGGAGAAACTTTATAAATAACACGATATTCGTTAGAATTGTAAAAGAGATTTTATTGATAATAAATAAAATGAGTTCTATAAGAATGATTGTAGGTGTTGGAACAATTTATAAAAAGTTTAATTAATAGCAAATGGGATTTCTAAGAGCATTTGTGGTGGCTAGAGTTTAAAAGTTGGCTAATAATATCTACACCACTATTTTTACTAAACACACAACATTTTTATTAATGTGAGCCTCCATACTCTTTGTTCTGTGTAGCATTTATGCCTCTAAAAGTTTTTGCTACATATTTTCTTGAATCTTTGATTTAATTATTCTCTCATATTGTTAATGAACGAATATATTTAAAAAATTTGTTTTTATACCTTAAATTTGTGTCAAAATACGTAATTGTATATTATTAGAATGCTTTTTTCTTTCGTTTAAAAATTTTAACTAATTCCCGCAGTAAAATTTTAGAAATCAAAATATCTTTCGAAACAAAATGTCATGATAATAAAATATTAAAAATAAAAATATGATAGAAATGAGTAAATAATGTAAGTGTAAAGATTTAAAAACATAAAGGATGTTGATTACTATTAAATTTTGGTGTGTTTAGTAAAAAATATGATGTCAATATAACCACTCTTAAAAATTACATATTAATTGAAAGATGAACTTAATTGAATTTATTACTATTTTTTAATTAGTTGAATTTAATTGAAATTACTTAGAAAATTTAATATTTATTATCTTTTACTTTGGTAAGAAAAATGAACTGTAATCGAAATTAATAATGTATGATCAAATGAATTAAATTATAAAACTATAAAGCATATATCATAACAATATTTGAAAAAAATAATTGGGAACCCAATCATTGGCTAACGAATATTATTATAATGTACTCCAACAAACAAATAACGCATGTTCTTTTGCTACTCTGTGTGTGTGTTCTTGTCCCATTCAGCCACATTATGGAATTGGGTTGTAAACGAATTGTTAGTTTTCTAGATCAAAACTCCTATAGATAGTACTATTGGACTTAAATAAACTAATTTAAAAATATTGGGTGGCTGAGAAAAAGTAAAGTACAACTTAAACTTTAAGTATTTGGGGCAATCTTATGAACGATATATTTATAAATTTCTTTCACTTGTTAATCTGTATTAATATTTATAGTAACTGAGATCTTTAGTGACACTCATATTGGATATACTTAAAAAAAATATCATAATTATGAAAAGCATAAAAATAAATGAAATTCATTAAGGAACAAACAAACAAGACACAAATGAAAAAATGAAAAAAACATTGAAAGAAAAGAAGAGGCCGACCAAAGTGTAAATAGTACCAATGAAAGTGGCTTTTTTAATTATGTATAGATATAGATATAGATATATAGATAGATAGATTCAACTTATGTCTGGCTAAGGTCTGAAAGTTCTTTAGTTTTTCTGTTCTTTTCTTTTTTCTTTTTTCTTTTTTTTTTTTAAATAAGTTTAGACACTTTACTATTGCATTCAATATCTCAAAGAAGGGAACATTTGAAAATGATACTATTGGCTCATTAACATTTAACTCTTAACCGAACATGTTTTTAAGACAGAACTAGATTTTCACCCTGCGTTGCATATGTAAAGTTCTAGAGAAATTTCATACATAAAATGTAGTGTAATTGTGCTTTTTAGTGTTAATGTCACAAAGAAACTAAAATACATGACATGTATACAACTATGTGCATCTTACGATAGCTAGCAGTATGTAATGAATTCTCTATTTTATATTTTAATTGTTTCCAAGAGCACCTAACAACTCATGTATCGAAACTCATATTACATATATTAATGTAAAGAAAATTAAAACTGTAAATTACATTCATGAGACTTTATTTAAATAATGAGCACATATACATGTTTCACATATACAATTAGGAGAAGAAATTAAAAGATACGAATTATTTTACCAGTGCATTGCACGGGATGATAATACCAAATAATATAAGCAATTCAAAAAGATTAAACATAATTGTATAAAAAAATTAAAACTATAATATTTGATCATTTATGTGTAGTGTAAAGAAAAAAAAAATTAGACGCTACCCATAATACGATATCTTCCATTAATGAAGATAAAAAATGGTTTACATAATAAAAAAAACCTAAGAAAAACCTTAAAGAAAATTGTTAGAGTTTGTATTAATTAGGTTGCAGTGTATAACGCACGGCAAAATATGTTAGATCCGATAAACATGGCTAGAATAAATGATGAACGATAATAAATGTATTACAACATATATAGTAGAATTTGTTTCTTGACCATCTTTAATATAGATCATAATTTTCAGACATTTTCAATTTATAACCTTCGAAATATCTATATAAAATTATTTATGGGTGAACATTAACTTTTTCTACAAAATGTACATGTGATTTATTGCGATGTTTTGTTTTTTTTTTTTAACTTTTGTAATATGTATTAATAATATCTAATTTTTCATAACATACATCTTCTACAGACTAAATATTTTAATATATTAACATAATTTAATCAGTGTTTAAAAAACTAAACTGTAATGACCAAGTTAATCGGAAAAATCAGGAATTAGCTAATACTTGAACCAATTCGGAAAATAATCCGACGTGTGAGATAAAGACAGATACGTTTTACCGGTTCACAATAAACCTTTTTTCATTACGGATCCATTAAACTTTTTAAATTTTTGGAAATTCAAGGCCCATAAGTCAATGCCTTATTATGCATAACCATTTTCCAAGTATCTTAATATAGGCATACATTCTCGATTCTTTTCACTAAATAACTAATGTGGGATTCCATTTCTATCACAAAGTTACATTTTCAATGGCTCTTAAAAAAAGAATAAAATTTCAACCTTTTTAAACGGTAAAGATCTAAAAATTATAAAATCAAATGTTTTTTCCCATATTATTTTATGTAAAAATTAATTTATTTCAATTATTATTTAATTAAAATCGGCCGATGATCTTGAACCATTAACTTTTCTGGTTCAATAACCAGTCTGATTTTCTGAACATTTAAAAATACTAGAATCAATCCAAAAAACAATCTGACGGTGTGAGATAAAGACGGATACGGTTCACAATTAACTTTTTCTCAATAATAATCTATCAAAAATTTTGAACTTTTTGAAAGCTTAAGGCACATAAGCTAAGACCCTATTATACATAACGTTTCTTTAAGTAGCTTAATATAGGTATACATTCTCAATTCTTTTCACTAAATATAACCAATGTGGGATCTCTTTCTATTTCCAAAGTCACATTTTCAATTGCTCATTTCAACATTTTTTTTAAACGGTAAAGATAAAAAAATTATAAAATCGAATGTTCTTTTTCCACATTATTTTAGGTAAAAATTAATTTATTTCAATTATTTAATTAAAATCAATCCGATGACCTTGAACTATTAGTTTTTCAGTCTGATTTTCTGAACATTCGTAAATATTAGAATCAATTTGAAAAACAATCCGACAGTGATATAAAGACAAATACGGTTCACAATAAACTTTTTCTAAATAATGATCCATTAAAATTTCAAACTTTTTGAAAGTTTAAGGTCCAAACGTGAAGGTCCTATTACGCATAACCGTGCTCCAATTAGCTTAATATAAGTATACATTCTCAATTCTTTCCACTAAATAACTAACGTGGAATTTTTTTTATGCCCAAATTCATATTTTCAATTGCTCTTAAAAATGAATAAAATTTCCACATTTTTTTAAAAGGTAAAAATAAAAAAATTATAAAATCGAATGTTCTTTTTTCCACATTAATTACGGTAAAAACTAATTTATTTCAAGTATTTAATTAAAATCGGTCCAATGACCTTGAACCGTTAGCGTAAAACTAATTTATTTCAGTTAGTTAATTAAAATCGATCCGATAACCTTGAACCGCTGATCCGGTTTTCTGAACATTTACGAAATACTGGAATTAATCTGGAAAACAATCCCATGGTGTGAGATGAAGACAGATACGGTTCATAATAAACTTTTTCTCAATAATCATCCATTAAAATTTTAAACTTTTTAAAAACTCAAGGCTCATAAACCAAGGCCCTAATATTCGTA
>CAVNYN010272645.1:0-42460 GCA_963692815.1 Nyctanthes arbor-tristis | reverse complement strand
CAGTAGATGGGCAAGAGTTGCACCCATTGAGCCCCTTAAGAAGTAGAATGATGGGGCTATTGATTGGAACAGTGGATTACATGGACTATGATGTGATTTGCGAAAAAAATGCAAGGTAAAAGCACTAGTAATCGAGAAGTGTCCTTTAGTAGTTGCAAAGATTTTTATAACCAATTAATGGAAATTAAGACCCACATCTTAGTTAGAAGAGATAAGAGGTGTGAAAGATTCATTAATTAATATAATTATTAATTGATTATTAGACACAGTATCATTAAATTGATCACATAACATGTCAACAAACATTAGCTTTCACAACACAACTCATCATCCAATCCTTAGAATGTACTAAAAGAGTATCCTTCCTCCACACACTTTCCACCCCTTAAAATGATTCTCTTTCTAAAATGATACCAATTCTACTATCCTCAAGCTACTTGAGACTAACCGAATTTCTGTTCGTTTCTTAGGGTCTTGGCACACAGATCTTGTTTAAGAAACCGTGCTTTTAGGTTGGTCATATAGACGAGAGAAGTCGTTGGTAGCAAAGTTTCTGGACGCATCCAAAGATAAACGTAACCTTGTGCAATTTATGGGAGACGTGTCGGGATTTTGCTTGTCATTATGTTTGCTTTCACATTTGAATTGCTCTGTCTTGCAGCCTCCAATTCTCATGCTGTTTTCTGTTTCTGCAATCTGATCATAGTCATTCTACTTGTCGGAATTTCAAAGTCCACTTCCCAGCACATTGAAGAGAGAACTGATCATTCTCACAGTTTTGCATGTGAAAACAAAGGTCCCTCAATAATGAAAAGTTATTCTTCTCCATCCGTGGCGGAGACTAAATTGGTCAAAGCCGATGAAGCTGGAGTAGGAGCATCGTCTATCACTACAACTACAGTTGAGGATCACGAGAAAAGCCCCAAGGACGAAGAAGTGGAAGATGAAGATGATGAAGATGAAGAAGATGATGATGATGAATTGAGAAGAAGGGTAGAAGAATTCATTGAGAAAATAAACAGAGAGTGGAGGGTTGAAAAGCAGAGAACTTGTTTGGTCCAGTCACCAGTGATAGTATATAACTGACACCTATCTGGTTGCTTAATTTCGTACTCTGCGAGGAAATTTTGACTTTTCTTGTTAACTTTGCACGAAAAATTGTGTACTCCTAGGTAAAAAATAGAACAAAAAATTACCATCTAAATTATCCTTATGAAAATGTTGAAAAAACATTCGACCCCAGGTAGCGTACATCCATACAGGCCACACGGAGTGAGAGGTTTTACAACAAAACTTACGGAAGGTTCTTGAGCACTAACCGTACCAATGTGTTCACTGCTGACATGCTACTTTGCTTTTCTAGATATCCACAACAATATATTGTAGATTATTTGTTGAGGACTTTGCTTGGTTTATAATTAAATTAAGTGGGTAGTAGTTAGTTATCAGTGGAGCAAAATTGCAGCAGAAGTCAGCAGTAGGTAGTAAAAGACAAAACTTGAAAAGAAAAAATAGACATCACATCACATAAGTTCAATGTAAGTAATTCAAAGACAAAATAGAACAAGAGACAGAAAACTATGTAGATTTCGAATTAAAAATTATGATTTCGATGGATTCTAGTTTAGTGCAGCTAAAATTCTACATCAAGTTACAGAACACGATAAGAGCGTGACGAGAATCACACAACAATCGTATTAGCACAAAGTGCTAAACCAAGTGCCTAATAAAGAAGAAAAGAACATCTGGGTCGAACCGGGTGTGACATACAGCCATGAACTACTAAGGGGGTCAGATATAAGCAAGCTACACGTTGCATACCTGATTAAAAAACTGCTAAAGTACAAACAAGTTGAACAAAAATGACAGAATCAGCAAGTAATTTCATGGCTATGTTCTCTAGAGTCATCTCCTTGAAGTGATGCATCCGTGCCCTTTGAACCATGCATTGAGTTCATCGATGTCGAGTTATCTCCATGAAAAGAAGCAGCCGACGTCAAATTTGGCTTGAGGCCGCCGATGTAGGCGCCTTCATATCTTTCCTCAGGTATAGGATTAGCAGGAGTAGAGGTGAAAGCTATATTGTGCTCGAATTTCCGTTTCTTGGGCTTTTGCTCTTGCTGATGACCTGGAATGAAGCTGCCCAGCACAACCTGTTTAACATAGACAGAAACAATGTAAGTAGTCATGATCGCGGCAGTTCGGAAACTTGTTTGGATATGATACGTTTTTGTCAAAATTTAAGGGAGGAAAAAGGAAAAGCTACTATTTTGAAAGTAGAACATGGTTGAGGCAGTTTGTCCTATTTTCATTATTCAAAACAGTTTATCTTACCTGCACAGGTCCATCAGCGACTAGCATGCCAGCAACTCCTCCTCCCAAAACACGGCCATCCGGCCCAGCCAGAGAGACACTCATCCCACCAGTTCTGCTTTTCGTCAACCCATTATCACCGAGCATAAAGGATCCTGTCAGAGAAAGTATTTCAAAGCGACCCTGCAGAAATCACATTTTGAAATTCAGGAAGAGGAGCACATTCCGTGAAAAAGACTTCAGCGAGTAAAATAAGAATGAATGGTTTTAAGTCTTAACAGCGAGTGAGTATTAGAGAATTTAATGAAGCTATCTTGTAATTTCTATGACGAGAAAAATCAATGAAACTTCCATGTAAGGGACAATGCCATTTCATTCGATGTATATTAATTGAAACATTTACAGACAGGAAAGTTGCCCACCTCATAGGTCAAAGTACCACCGGAGGAATTAGGTTGACGCAGGGTAACATTTGAGATTGAGCCATTTGCTGCAAGAACACAAATGGCCCTGGACCCTTGTTGAGAAAAAGATATGATCTTCATTGTAATATCCTGATACAAAGAAAGAAAACTAAATTTCAAATAAACAAAAATGAAAAATACAAATATGCCACAAGAACAAAATACAAAGTTCGAAATAAGAACATGAATTGACATCTACATAACCTCCTGATAGCTATCATGAAAGATACTACCATCTCTCATGCACTGGATCGAGCATTTATTAGGCAATGTTGCAAAAAACTGATTCAAATGTACCAAGTTTTCTGTCTTCGTCTTTGCTTTATTTAGGTAGGAGTAGCGGCACTCAGATTGGAGCTAATTACAGATATGGTGCTGCAGGTTTATGGACTATCCAAAGGAGAGAAGTAAATTAGACCACTTGAAGCAACTTTAGTTTGGAAAAGCTGACGATTATTGTTGTGAATGCTACAATTTTAACATAAGGTGATCCAACTTGATGGAAAACTGCCTTGAACACACAATTGGAAAAGCGTTTAAATTGAAACAACAGTAACAAACAATGCCTTATTCATGCGCACATATATGTAACAGAGTATAAAAAGGAGAATGAAATTTCTAAATCAAACTGTTCAGAAGTAAATAAATAAGAAAGAAAAAGAAATCATTGCATTTACTTTATAATTAGAAGTACCTCGCCAGTATTTACAGTGATCACGTGGGGTGTAAAACTTCCACCAACAGAGTATGCCATTGTTCCTCCTACAGATACAAATAAAAGTCAAGGCAACCGAATTGCGAAAAATGTGAAATATCACCACAAGCAAGTTAAATTTTAGTGATTAACTTGATGTTTTTAAGGTTGACATTTACAGGAGACAAATCCCAGAGACTCGGAAGTTAAGAGCTGTGTTCGAAGAGAATGGTGTACTCCTCTTGGCTGAGGTAGAAGTCGTATATAAATGATTTATGTTTTAAAACGAAACATGATTTGTAGCATGCATACATTAGCTCTCTTCCGGTATAGCAAATTTACACCTGTTCTTGGGGCCAGATCCACACACATTTTACATTACCTTATTATCATTATTCACTCTCTGCATGCTTTGTACGCGTCACTAAACATCATTAGATGATTAACATAATTAAAATTTCTTTTCTCTTCCATTCTTATTATACCTCCTAAACATAGCATTAAATTCTTTATCCGGCCAGTGCTGGATAAAGACAAATGTTGAATGTAGTAACATCATCTCAGAAAACATAATCAACACAACATACATTTGAGTCACTAGTCTCCACAGATATTAAAGTTATTTCCAACAGTGGAGCAATAAATAGATTCCCGGATCTCGAGCCCGTTCCCAGCAGCAGTATCACAAGACTCACAATTCCACCTCCCATTTCCGATACTCATGAAAATATATAGTTTAAAGTTGACCAGAAACCGCAAAAACACATCATGAAAGAAAAAGCAAATCAGTAGATCTAGATTCAGTATGCCTGCCATGAACCATAAATGTCACAATCCACTAACTACACAACATTCTAATTATAGTATTGCACTGCATTCCATACGTAATCTCAATGCAGGAGTCAGTCAACGGAAATCCCACCTACCATTGGAAATTCTCACTTCTAATCAAATTATTAATATAAAACAAACATCAAGTCAGTACCGATCTTTGGTTTTCCAACTTATGCTTCTTCTTGAAATGGTCAACGGGCCGGACGGCTCCCGGTTTCCAAGCTGAAAAATCTCCGGTGAAGGGAATTGAAGCGGATATCGGCATAGGTGACAATGCCACTACTGAACCATCTGCTGCATACTTTCTTGGCCAGATCGCCTTTTCTTCTTCCCCTCCGTTGTGGGAGTGGACGACACCGGGTTGACCGGTGGTGGAGCCGTGGTTGATCCACTAAATTGGCCAGAGTTTTCAACCCTTGGTTCCACCCTGTGGTTCTGTTTAGCTTCATCACCTTTCACTGTAACCGCACTAACATTCAATCCTTCTTTTTCCTCCATTTTTTCAAATCTTTTTAGCTCAAACGATCACTGTGACTTGAAAAAATCACTTTCAACAGGAAAATTAAGACATACGTGAATGGTTTTTTTTTTTTTAAATACTAATAACTATCATAAAGGAAAGCCCACAGTTAACCCGAAGAGATGTAACGCAAAACCCAATCAAATCAGAATCTCTAAAAATCTTGAAACCTAGAAATCAGCTCTGTATATCAGAAGATCATCGAAGTACAACAGGGCTCTGCTGTAAGAATCTGTTAAACTGTAAATTCTAGAATTTGCAGCTTAATATCTGCATTTGCAGAGCAATAACTGAGTTTAATGAAAAACTCAAAATTTCAAATCAGAATTTTTAGGGAGCAATGAAATTAGGGTTTTGCAAGAAAAAGTTGAAACAAGAAAATAAAGTAGAAAAAATTAACAAAATGAAAATAAAAATAAATCGAATAAATTAAATATATATTAAATTTAATTAGGTAAAGAAGCAATATTTAAATTGCAAAATTCAAATTATTAATTATGGTTAAGTAAATGGTTTCAGGTCCGTCCTGGAAATTCAATAAATGGTATTTAAAAATTTTGATTTTAATAAAAATAAAAAGAATATTTTTGAAAAGATTATCCTTTTTTTAATTTAAAAATGCAAAATTATTAATTTTAATTTAATTTAAAGCTGTAAAGTTAACGTTGGAGGCATGCCTATAAATTTTCCAACCTTTGACCTGGTCTTTGTCTTTTTGAGAGTGAATTAAAGTTGACCATATAAACGGCCCTTGAGCTTTCATTGATTTACTGTTTTGCCAACAGGGGCACTTTACGCTTTCACGTGCAAGCGTGCTTGGGTTTTGTCAAGCAACTGATGCTTGTGCCTCACTTTGGGATGCCAAAAGTAAAGCAGTCTCATATATCTACTACTAAAATGAAAGGGGGAAAATGACGCTTCGAAGCTTGCTTAAGAGACAATTCAAAAGTCCTATAAGCAACTTTTCGATTGAATGTGTTGAATTTGATTATACAACTTTATTTGATAAGAGGAACGAGATATTTTGAAAATTATTAATACCAAAAAAAAGTTATAAAGTAATAAATTAGATAAGTATATCTTTCTTGTTATTTATCTATTATATTATTCAGTAGTCAATAGATTTTCGATTACTAGAGTCTAGTCTAAACAAAGTCTTTTTATTTATTTATTTTTCAACAATGAAGAGAAAACACCTCATTGGTGAGGATAGGTTATTAAATGAGCTTGCATGTTCTCGTATTACACTTCAAAAAAAAAAAAAACAGAGAGACTCAAAAAGGCTATTTTCTTTCTCCGCAGCAAGTATACATTGCTCTTGATACTTGAGCAAAATTATCCTTGAGATTTGACAAAACTCAAAATTTCAATGCAAAACTGTGGAGGTTGAAGCAATTCAGGTACTGGCAAACTTGATGGGCATGCTTTGCTGATTTCCATGTTTGGCTATGCTCAACTTTTTCAATTAAAAGCACCCTGTACTCACTTTTCTAGCTTAGCTAACCATGAGAGAATTATCAGGGCAATATACACTTCCATACAAATAGAAAAATAAATCAGTGCAGAACACATAGCTAAACTTTTCCCGCAAATCCTTTTCCATTTCCATTGAGACGTAACAAAAGTTGAATTTATACACTTGCAGTTTCAGAGAATCTCCCACTAGATAATGAGGAAAATCGATCCCGACATGGTGGTCTAGGTACCATTGTCCGTGGACCATTTACACTTTGAACAAGCAGACTTAAATTTGGCATTAGAATTAAAAGCTATAAGTGCTCTACAACACCTGTACTGTACTATGTGCATTGGACAGCACAATCCCAGCTCTCTGCTCCTCAAAGGAATATTCGATCTCTTTGGCAACTTCAATACGCTTCACACTGTGTGGAAGAACTGCAGATGGAGCTGGGGAAATGGCCTTCTGCATTGGAGCTGATAGCATCGAAGGTTTAAAAGGTCGAGTTCTTGGACTTTGATTTTCTTCCTCTGCGGCGCGGATGATCTTGGAAGGAGAAGTAACCGGTGTATTGATATTTGGAAGAGTCATCTGAAGCATCTCGTTGAGTTTCTTGTACTTATCTTCCAAATTATTAGTTGCATTCAACCTTGATAAATCCCTGAAGGAAATGGGAGCGAATGGCTTTCTAACCTGTGGTTCTGTTTCACAAGCATTCACTACCTCCAGAGAATGATGTTTCACATGAATATTAGATCTCTCCAGACCTGTTCTCCCCGAAGTCCTCAGATTAAAAAAAAAAATGGTGATGTAAAGACTATTTAGATAAATGTAATATATCCTCAAGTTACCTTGATCAGTTAAACGCTAGGCACGAGCAGAAATCGCTATTCGACATCGATCGTGCCTTCCCCACCTACAATAACTGTACAATTAGAATTCCCAAATTATATTTAATGCGGAGCGTTGCTCTAACTCAGTGAAGGAATGAAAATAGTAATTTATTTGAGCAAATATTTGGCCAGACTTTAAAGGAAGTTAAATTACTTTGTTCGCACAGATACTTGGATAGGTAGCCATCTTGGATAGTTGAAAAAGAGTTAACCCTCATAGGTTTCCGTTTTTCTTCTCTTTTTTAAATGTTAATTGGTAAAACCATTTCATTCACATATTTCATAGAATCCACTAGTGGTAACCTTCTCTCCACCACTCATTTCATTTCTATAAAAACAAAAATAGAAACCTAACAACACATTATTTAATTTTACAGTAAAGTAGGGATTAATTTCAACTTTCAAGTAACTTGCTTAATTATAGATTTGACAGGACAAAATTATTAGAACTTGTTTACTCATGCAGATTTATATGCTTTTTAAGCTTACCATCATCCCTAAAATTGTCCGAAAGCACACTTTCATTTTTCTTCACATTGCGTGCATTGGGAGTAGTAGCTCTTGCAGAAGGAGTATCAGGTTTCTGCGGAGTTGCTCCATTAAATGAAAGAGTTCTAGTGGTTGCACCACCACAAGGCGAAGCTGCTGATTTCTTCAAACTCTGATTTTTCATAGGGCTTGGTTTTGAACCATAAAGAACCTCCTGCTCTGCTAATAACTGTCCTTGAAGCTTTCTTTGATCCTAATAAACAAAAAAAAGAAAGGGAAATTGGTCTTGATTCAAAAAGAAAAATGCTTAAGAATCACTAGTAATCCAAGGTAGAAGAGACATTTTATACCCTTTGCCTTTTGCGCTCTAATTCTTTTTCTTGCCGTATAGTACTATACTCTTCGAGCATAGAAAGAAGAAACGCCTACACATGGAAAGTAAAGAAGATATGGTAACATTTTCTTAAGAAACAACATCGTTATAATGCACTTAATTTGCAGCCAAACAGGGTATCACTTACTCCATCATAAGTAAAATCCACTCCTCTCTCATTTTGCCACGCTGTGGTTTTTGAAGCCAACACTTCTACCATTGCTACTCCATCAGCAAAAAAGGAAAAAAAAAATCTTAATTAAGTAATGCAAGCCTTGAAAGATTTTCTACACCGACATCACAGAAAAAGAAGAGGTTCCTAACACAGTGCAAACACTATACCTGGAAGTTTATTGACGAGTACGCGAGCTTTTTCAGCACGTTTTAAATTAAGATGAGTGCCTTTCCCAGCATTATAGCGATTCTCATCCTGAAGAGGAAGTAGAGTGACTTTGAGCAAATGGATCTTGTAACTCAAGACTTAGGCAAGCTGTATATGACACTTAACCCTATTATACTCCTCAAGCCAATTCTCCTCCTCACAGGCAGCTATCCACTTCTCAATCTTCTCAAGGATTTCTTTCCTGCTAAGGGCTTCCTCTTTAACTTTGGCTATTTGAAGCTCGATTTGTTCCAGCAGAGAAGCAGCATCAATGGCTCCTTTTATCAATGAAAGAATAAGACCAAGAATATTGGACCAATATTTAAGTGAATGATGTAATAATAATACTCTTAAATGTGAATAGTAAATACCGGATTCAACGGCATCAATAGCCATGTCGGGAATTAAATGTGTCTTCATGCAAATATCTTCGAACTCTGACTTCTTTTTCAAAACAAGCTCCTTCAGTTTGCTTACTTTCAACTCTTCCAACCGGTGAACTTCTGCCTCCACCTAAGATGATGCATAGTGTTGCATTCATGTTCAAGTCTATGCATTCCAACCAAGAATCAATGCTATGCATGACACAAAGCAAACAAACACGTCAACTCACATTAGTGATATAGTCGGTCGAAAGCATGTTGGGGTCCGTTATCTCGTCTTCTGAAGCAACAAGATTGCAAGTAACTTTCTGAAATCTTTGTTGGTCTTCAATTGGCGTGTCCATCAAGTTCCAAAGCTCCAATAATGAAGCTGCTAGATCTTGTAGCTGCCAATATTGAGTTGTCAAGTAACAGATTAAAGATAACAATTTTAAAGTTGCAGAGACCAGTACAAAATTATATACCTGCTGCATCCTCTGTAATTTCAGTTCTCGCAGTCTCTGTATAGTAACTTCCAACTGATCTATGGTATCACTGCTACTATCTATTGAACCTTCAGTTTCACCTAAACTAGGGTGAGCTTCACTGGCAATTTGCTTAAATTCTAAACCAAGCACTGAGCACAAAGAATTCAAAGTATCCATGCTATCCAGAACCAGCCTCAAATGTTCGCTCTTCAAGCAAAGAAAATTCAACAAAAATATGTCAGGAAAAGGTAGTAACAAAGCCACTTAAAAGTGAATGATTATGTTCTGCCTGAGATAAAGAGTGTAACCTTTTCCTTATGAAGTGCCTGAAGCTCTCTGTGCAGTTCTTCAAGCTTTCTTAAAGACAAATCAGATTCATCCACCACAAAATCAGAAGACGTAACCTGTGCTGACCCATAAAGTTGACTCTTAAGGTTTTGTATATGCTCTAACACCTCTATGAATTGATTTTTCCGGTCATGTTTCCTTTTCCGTAATTCCTCTATCTGTGGATGAATGGAACCAAGTTCTGCTTTCAAGCTTCTGGGGTTTTGATCAGACTGCACCGTGAAATGACAATGTTATCTAACATTCGACATCAAAATTTAATTCCACAACAACACTTCAAAGTGCCTCGTTTGCCTTTTTTAGACTATAAGTGTATACGGAGGTGCAGGATTTAGAAATTGTATTCAGGTTTAATGACTATAATAATAATAATGAGCAAAAGTTGAGGTTAAATGAATATTGTGCATAAATGCAAATCATTGTGCTGGCACATACAATGATGATGTGAGCACAAGTTCAGTATTGCAAAATCAATAATGGGATAATCATTTGTTCTGACCTGCCTAGTATGTAATGGCCTTTCTCCCATTATGGAGCAGATGGCAGCAAGTTCTGCTTCGGCATCTGCAATTGACTGCTTTAACTGAACCCTACACGTGTTTGCCTGATCTACTTTTCTTTTGTATAATTCTAAGCATTCATGCTCCAGCTCAAGCAACATTCTGTCCCTTTCAGCTGTAGATTCCCCAATATCATCCCATATCATCTAATAGTTAATAACAAAGCATACATGTAAATATTCACAAAAACGTACAAAGATTGCACTGAACCCAAGACGCAAATATCACAATTTAAACGATCAATTTAAATAGAACTGGTTGATAGAGGGAAAGAAGGAGAAGAAGAAGGAACACATTTTGACAAACTGCTCGTGATTAAGAGTTTCAACAAAAACCTGCAATTCGTGTAATAGAGGTCCACATGTGGTTTCCATTTGCAAAACCGAATATTGACCATTAGACATTTTAAAGGACATTCACCTGCATACAGAAGCCATCATTATTATGAGATTATTATTATAACCAAGTGATATTAGAATTCAACAATTCCATTAGAAAAATCCGTACAAATGCACGATTTCTTTAAGATGTGCAAATGCACGAAATACACGTACACATAGTCCAATCCAGCTTTGTTCAACTTATTCTCTCTAGGTATCATATTGCTCCATATTAGGAGATAAATCAATCAGAAAAAATCCGGGGAGAACAAAGAAAGAGACAATATGTAATTACATAAAGAACTGCAAAATTACCTGAAAAAGAAAATGAACCAGAGCTAGAAGAAAACTTATTTGTCTCAATTCAGAAGCAAAAAGATGGACGCTTGAAATTTAGAAAGAAAAGGATTTGCAAATTGCAATAGCGTCTGATAATGAGGATAAAGTTGTAGATAGAGAGAGAATGAAGCTTGAAATTCGACCGTTGAGGATGAGAGTTTGCCGGAATCATCAATTACTGCTTTTAAATTTCAAACGTGCGGCGGGTGTGTTACAGGCTTTCATCGCCAACAATCGTAAGAGAGAATTGCATCGTTGTTCCTTATTCTATCTTCTTAGTAGCAATTTGATCTTCAAGCTTTGATAATAAGCGAATTTGACTAATAATACTCTTTTTTCAATGGAAATCCGCCATAAGGTTTGACAAAAAAAGTAGCGTTGGTTGCATAATTTTCAACTAAAAGAAGTCAATCGTAGAGGACATAACTTTCTTTTTTCAGTCGATAAGGAAGAATTTCTATCTGAATGATAACAGTTTATTCAATATTTCAATCCCGCTACATGAACACAAAATTCTTACAAATATTATCTTACACGCACATGGAGCAGAAATATATTTTTTTCACATCTCATATCACTTACCTAATTTCGTCAAAATCATTTTGTAAACTGAATCCTACAGTAAAAAGTGTGTGTACAACTAGCTATTTCAAGTTTATTTCTATGATTTTAACTTTTAAACACAACTTTTAAGGCAATTAAACAGATTGCTTCTGACGTGCTCTTGAGAAAGTTGATTTACAATAAATCTCGCAACTCTTTTGAAGGAAATAAAGAATTTATTATGAAAACTTCATGGAGTTCAACGGTGAGCATCATAATTTTCTTCCTCTCGACTGAATGTAATGCTTCCAATGGTCCCTAGGTGCGCATGTAGACGAGATGCTCTATAGACCAGATTTGAAGCTAAAGCCAACCGCTGGAAGCCATTTCTCCCCATTGATGAAAGGCTTTACAGTGAACCTTTTAGCTATAGAAGTAGAAATATTTAGCTTCAGTCCCTCCCAATTAACTCGATTATCGGTTAAAGCCCCGGGGCCGAAATTCAGCATAGAATATAGTGTCTGGGACAGGTGCACCCATCCTTGGCAACCACCCTTTTGGATCAATCAAATTACTCATCATATTCTGTATATAAACACTTGTAGAGTAGTTCTTCCACGGCCTTCCAAGAAATGTGCTGATTCCAGTGAGATCTTCTGAGGCCAAAATGTTGCAATTTTAGATAGAAATTCCAGTGTTTTGATTGGGATCAATCTTGCCTTGTGCTGTGATTATGTTTTGTTGGCTAGGCATTGGTCTCTTGGGGAGAATGTTGCAATTTTGGAATACGATGGCTGAGTTTCCGAAGATGAAGTCCACTGTTCCTGATATGTTGCATTTGCGATAGAATTGGCGATTTGATCTGTGTATAGCGTGTCTTGGAACGCGTCCATTTTGCACCGATAGAAGACGGAGAAATCAGCGGTTGAAAACAGGGCAACTGCTTGCTGCTTAGCAGTACCCGCAGTGTTGAGAAACCCGATGTCTCGGGCGATGAATCCTTGGCCGAACACAACTGCAAGATCAAAGGCAAAACAAATTCAAAAATGATCAATCTAGGATGACCAACTATAAATGAGTCGAGATAAAAGTACATACCAAATGTTGCAGATTGAAATGTAGGAGTTCCATGGACGAAACTGAGGCTGCTAGAGACAACGGTTAAATTCATCCCGTCACCAACGATCATCACATTCCATTTCGTTTTCTCCACTCTAACGTTTTCGACATAAACCCCTGCCTTCACGCAAATACAAATCTCGTACTATTGTTATCCGGGACATCCTTGAGCGCATAGGTAATCGTCATGTATTTTCCAGAGCCATCTTTTGTAACCTCAGCGTCCGCCTTTATTTCCGAATTCGGAATCTCCAGGAGCTTCGTGTCCTTAAAGAACAACCACTTGGGTACCTCAAGCTCCCCAGAACTCATCAAACGCCTTCGTCCAATGGCACCCAATCCGCCAATTGAGTATTGAATCGAGCTAACGATGGCAAGACTGTTACTAGTATACTCTGTGGAATTCTTTAGGGTTCTACCCACAAAACTGGCCAATGCCTTATCTAGGCCATCGAGGCACGTCTGCTGATACGTTCCTGCCGAACTCAACCGAGTTCTTAGATCATCGAATGCCTCAAGCAGTTCAGCTCCTTTAAGGACAGTGATGTCTTAGGATGGTCCAATGAAAGAGAGATCAGTTCTTGGCAACTTTCGACAACTGCAAGTGCCATTTTATCAGTGACATTGAATTTTTCGAGCCCCTTCTCAAATAGATCCCTGGTGACCTTAGAAAGTTCGTCTACCGCGACTTGAACTGATAATTTGAAGAGATTCTCGGGCAGGAAATTGCCAGACTTGATAAGAGGAAAAAGGCTATTGTAACATGAATCTGGATACAGAGTGACATTACAAATAGCTTTGACTGAAAAGGAAATGGATTGATCTTCACCTCCATTTTTGCTGTGAGAAACTCCAACAACAGTAGCTACTATAACAGCAACAAGAACAATGGAAGATAACCCAACAACAATTCTTCTCCTCCTCCTGTTCCGACATGAAACGAGCCTTTCTTGATCTGATACACTGAGTTTCCCATAGGGATTCAGAGCTGCCATTTCTCACTCTTCTCCTGTTTACAGATGGAGACAACGAAAGTACATATATAACACGTTCAGCTGCAATGTTAAACTCAATCAAGCACAAGATTTTAAATTCTTTTTTCTTCTTCAAAACTATCAAATCGAGTCCTTGGAGAAAATATTGCAAGGCAGATTTGTGTGATGGGCATGATCTTCAGGCTGTCATGATCTTTAGGCATCGAACTCTTAGTGCTGAACATGTACTGGAGTGGTGTCGAAGTTGGTATCTAATGGATATGACTTGGTTTTATTATAAAGTAGACAGAAATTTGGAAGTAAATTTAAGGTTCAGCTAGGGGAAACCGTTGCATATCATCGTGTTTGGGTGCAAGGGCGGCAAAATAAAATAATACTTGTCTTTCAATAACTTGTTCTATGAGAAATTCATTCATTCGGCATTGTCTAACATGGTGTTTTATTTTATTTTTTAACATAGTAAGACGATTACTGAATCATTTATTCTAATGTTAAATATCACTTTACATACAACGCTTGAGATTGTTCAAAAGAGAATTCATTATATTCACATAAACTCTACTATTTGGTTAAAAGAATTTAGAATTGGACTTTACAAAAGATTTATATATTTTTTTTTTCTTTTTTTGAGAAATTTTCATGATTTACTTCCTCCCTACGTGGTAGATCATATAGCAATTTTTAAAAGATGAGTGTCCAACTTTAAAGGAGCTTAAATGGGGTACCCAAGTTTTATGAGCATGTTCTTTGAGATTCAAGGTAATTGAGGTCAAATAAGAAGCTTAATGACATTTTTATATTACCTTGACAATATTTGTAACTCGTTTGTCATGTTACTTTTTGAAAACGGTAGAAAATACATTTTTATGCATAAAAAAAGTCTCACAATTTTATACATAAACTTGATTGCACCCACAAGGGGAGTGCTGACAGTTGCATCAAAATCACGTATTGTTATTAGTAGTAGATCATAAAGTAAGCTGTAAAAATCAATTCAATTTATGTTTATAAACATATACTATTAAATAGGAGGAAGAGCCCCCGGGGATGAGTGTATTCTTCTACCATTTGACTAGCACATTATTATGTGATTAACCAACCAAAAATAAACCCGTGCACGTGGACTCTTGTAGTTTTACACATGTATCACTTTTTAATAGGGTTAATTCCATGCTATAGAGGCCAAGTTGGCTCAATAGAAAAATTGTATTTTTCTCTTACATTGTACATCAATCGTTGACACAATAATTTACCATCTTACAAATGGCAACACAATAATGAACTCAATTAGCATCTTCACACTTAAAATATTGTTCTAAAAAACTCACTTAAACGCCTTTGCATATTAAAAAAAAATCACTTAAACAAAGAATAGATGGTGCTTAGACGAGTTTTGATCTGAAGACACTCAATGTATTTGACACATTCTCCTATATTAATTTAAATAGGCCTACATGTAGATCCATGAAACTATTTTCATAATAAAGATATATGGTGTCTCCGAATCAAATTGGTGTTTATAATCGGAACTCATAGTTCACTAGTCTCAATTTAGCACCATATATGGTATTGCGCTATATGATATCATATGACAATGCGGCGTGCCATGTGGCATGTCTTGATGTACTCATATAGTCATATAGTACTATATAGTGGAACTATATATATGTTGTTAGATCATTTTTTACAGACTTCACCTTCACATTTCGTCATGCTTTATGTTTTATCAAGCACTTTATGCAACTAAGTGCACCTAAACTCCGACGTCGATATTTTTCTAGACCATACTCTTCTTAGAGCTTGGATAAGATGAGTCTTGTTCTGAAGTCTGAGAGTGTCTTTGGTTACGAAGACACCCTCTCCCACATGGTATTATGGCTCACATATAAAATGGTTTTATGAAACGAATATTGATTTTATTATATGCAAAAAACAAAGTGTGACCAAATTATGGAAACACCCTCATCAAAATCCTGCTTAAGATAATAGAAAATTGAGTTGTGTTATTTAAACAAAAGTGCATATAAAAATTTTAAACAAAATGACACATAGCATGATCTTATTTTTCAACACATCACACCACATTTATATCAAAGGTGATCACATGAGATATATGTCTTTTTTGACACACTTTTTGTCTCCTCATTTATCCAAATAGAATTATTCTAGAAAACTTGTATCATTTCGTTTTATTTTTTAAGGAAATTCACGTTCACTTTGTTTGGTAAGGACTTATAAAAATGTGGGTTTATAAATAGATTTAAAATTCAAATTTTATATTGGTGTTGAGATTTAATTGTGGTATGTAGAGGTAATATATATATAATCAAAGTTTGTCTGACTCAATTTGATTGTCGGGCTCAATTAAATTAATTTTCCTGCTTATTGGTTGGCTTATTTAAAAAATCAACTTGCTGACATCATTATTCTATTATTATTATACTTTTCTTTATTGTTATACTTTTCCTATTAATTATTTTAATTTAATATTTTTATTTTGAGACTCTATCTACATATTAATTTAATATTTTTATTTTAGAACTCTATTTAGATATTACATTTTGGTTAGATATATCTCATATTTGCCTAATAGATTTTAATTTTACTATGTCTGATTGTATAATTTCATGATTAGATATTCTTCTATTATACTGTATTTTACTTTATCAGTATAATATGTCCATGAAAGGTACGGGAGTGAAGCATAGTAGTCTGTAAATGCACGGGTGTGAAACTAATATAGATTATGCTATCCGGTTTTATTGCCTTTAAAGGAAAGTAAAAAATAAGAATTAATAAAAAATTATTTGTTCAATTATTATACTTTTTCTTATTGTTATATTTTTCCTTTTAATCATTTAATTTAATATTTTTATTTTGGGATTATATATACATATTACATTTTAGTTAGATATATCTCATATATTTGCCTAATGGATTTCAATTTTACTTTACTCGATTGTATAATTTCATCATTTTATATTCTCCTACTCTATTGTATTTTATTTTGTCAGTATAATATGTCCGTGAAACACACCTGTGTGAAATATAGTATGTCCGTGAACACACAAATGTGAAACTAATATAGATTATGCTATCGAGTTTTATTGTCTTTAAAAGAAATAAAAAATAAGAATTAATAAAAAAATTATTGGTTCAATTATTATACTTTTCTTTTTACTCATTTAATTTAATATTTTTATTTTGAGACTATATCTACATATTACATTTTGGTTAGATATATCTCATATTTACCTAATAGATTTGAATTACATGAAAATAAATAATACATTAATCTATATTTCAATATTATTATTATTATACTTTTCCTTATTATTATAATTTTCTTTTTAATCACTTAATTTTATATTTTTATTTTGGAACTCTATCAACGTATTACATTTTGGTTAGATATATCTCATATTTGCCTAATGGATTTCAATTTTACTTTATTCGATTGTATAATTTTATTATTTTTTGTTTTCCTACGCTATTGTATTTTACTTTATCACCATAATATGTTCGTGAAACGTACGGGTGCGAAACATAGTATGTCTATAAATGCACAGTGTGAAACTAATACAGAACTAGTTTTTTTTGCACTCGGGGAGTTATAGTGTACTGTATATTTATATCAAAATTGACTTGTGAATGTAGACATCATTTTATAAATAGAGTACAGTATACCAGTTACATTATATAAAATTACGAATTGATATGCGAATTACAATTTACCATGGAATATTTAAAATAAAATGTCTGAGTTCATAATTCTGGTCTACTCGAAATTCGTCGTGTAAATTCACACATCCAACCTATATAAAATTGTAATAATTAGCAGTCAAATAATTAGAGATGGTAATTTAACCCATCGATCTAAAAACCCGTAGAGATATGCCTCTAATATGATTGTCCGGTCAAGCATAGTCGGGGCAAAAGAAGGGGTATAATGCAACGTTATCTGAACCGTCGTGGATCTAGAGCAGGTGCGAGTCATGTTGGACCCGCACCATAGCCCTGTGACCTACCATGCCTTTTTTATTTTTAATAAATTTATTTCAAAAAATGTATAGAAATTATTAGAGATGACAATTTAACTAATTGACCATTGAATCCGTGGTAGTTTATTTTAATTTTTTTATTATATTATTTTTTGAAAGGATTTTTCTATTGAATTGAAAGAATCATGTTATTATATTAGTTAATATTGAGAACTTTAAAATTCTAAATAAATGTTTTGTTTTAGTTTACGTTCATCAATTAATAATGTGTTGCACATAATATTAATTGAAACAGAAAAAATTCATGAGTCATTTTGTGGGTCATAATGACCTCCCAACCCGTCTCATGACTAGACTTGTCTTGACCCGCCATATGAATTAGTAGGTTTGGGGCGGGTCTATGTGACTTCAAAACTTATTGGGCGAGTCCAGAGTATGGCTAATCTGTCATATTGTCATTGCTATAAATAATTATATCACAATTAACTATTGCAACTATAAGTTTAGTCTCTCATTCGTGCGTTGAAAATGAAGACTAATTTTTAAAATAGTTCAATAATAATGAATAATAAAATATTAGATAAATACACATTATCGGATTTGCATAGTAAAAATAATAAATATACAATTTTTATTTAGTATTTGATGCATTAAATTATTGTTTTATTAATGTTATATTAATAGTTACCTGCTTATGTACTCAATTAATACTTTATTATATTTCACTTTTAAATCATCTAACTTATTTAATATTATTAGTTAACAGTGTAATAATATGTATCGGGCATGTACATACCCGTATTCATTTGATATACGTTCAGATAAAAATTTTCATACTCATGAAAAAGTACTCTCTCAGCGTATCCTTTCTATAAGTAAAATTTAAAATTGATAGTTATAATTAAAATGTTAAATAGGGATATATTTGTAAAGAAATGCAAGTTAGACTTTCTAATATAAAGGGAACCATAT
Source organism: Nyctanthes arbor-tristis (assembly GCA_963692815.1). Taxonomy (NCBI): domain Eukaryota; kingdom Viridiplantae; phylum Streptophyta; class Magnoliopsida; order Lamiales; family Oleaceae; genus Nyctanthes; species Nyctanthes arbor-tristis. The sequence continues at coordinate 23,932 of CAVNYN010272645.1, read as the reverse complement.
ATGTGAGACATCCTGAAAAGAAAAATAAGATCAGATAATCACAATTGAGTGATTAACTTTTTTTTGTATAGGTCATTTTCGTTTTATGGATTTATTGTCAATTTGTTCACAAAATTTTCGTTAAAATTCATTATTATCTTCGTCAAATAAAAATATCGATCAATTAGTTGGACGAAGGGATAAAATTCCAATGTTTCATATAAAAAAATTCATTACATAAATTGCAAAAAAAATAAATAGTCACAATAATAATTAAATCAAATGCAATAACAGTATAAATTCAGTTGATATTTTGAACGCTTCACATATATGGAGAAAAAGACTAAAAAATAAATTATTTGCATCCTCTACAACCTAATGGTTGCAACTTAAATGATATAGAAACAAAGATTAAACAAATAGTTACAAAGATTTTCAAGTTAGATCATATATGTCAAAAAAATAAATTTTAGCCATATATTATTATTATAATAGAATTACATTATGTATATTTAGTTATTGGTGTGACGAAAATATATAGATTTTTATTCCACAAAAGAAGAATAAATAAATCAGTTGATTGGCTCCAAGTTATTCCGAACTAAGTTTCCGTTTATAATATAAGTTATTTTGAAATATGTTTCTAAGTTATTTTGAAATAAATTTTTGTTTCGATATTATCAAGAACTCTGTGAAGGAAATTTTGAAAATCAGATAAATATAAATAATAAATAAATAAATAAATAGAGATACTACCAGACAATTAGTTTATAATGCGTTCATTTTCGTATAATTCAGTAACGAGAAGAATAATTCTAAAAAATACCAATTCATAATAAATTGAACAGTCACTCGCAGTCAAATTTACATCAGTAGCTGATAATAAAAAATTGTAAAAACTCATAATGATATATAAATACTAAAAAAAATAGAAATGAGGAAACTAAAATAAAAAAGGAATATAAAAGTAAACTAATATAAATTATTAAAAACTTGTGATAAATATCCAAACAAGAAAAGTTTAAATTTTAAAACTTGAAAAATAAAATCAATTGAAAATCAATTGGGGCATCAATTGAATCCATATTATTGTACAACATCATGATGATGTTAGTAAAAGAGCGGAAAAATTGCAATTGAGAATCCAAATCCAATTGAAAACTGTTGTATTATATATTATACTAGAATGGATTTTTTTCACTCTTGCGTTTCACGGATAGAGTTATAGTGTACATTCATGTCAAAATTGACGTGTGATGTGTACATCATTTTATAAATAAAGTACAATATATCAGTTGTATTGTATAAAATTACGATTTGATATGCGAATTACAATTTACCATGGAATATTCGTAGTAAAATATTTGAGTTCATAATTCCGGTCTCCTCCAAACTCGTCGTGCAAAAACCTATATAAAGTTGTAATAATTAGCAGTCAAATAATTAGAGATGACAATTTGACCCATCAATTTAAAAAATCGCGGAGACATACCTCAAATATGATTGACCCGTCACACCTAATCGAGGCAAAAGAAGGGGTATGAGGTAACATTTTCTGACCCGTCGTTGGTTCAGGGCAGGTGAGAGTGAGGTTGGACCTACACCATAGACTCGTGACCCACTAGGCATTTTTTATTTTTAATAAATTTATTTAGAAAAATGTGTAGAAATTATTAGAGATGACAATTTGACTAATCGACGATTAAATCTGTGTTAGTTTATTTTTATTTTTTTATTATATTATTTTTTTGAAAAGAGTTTTTTATCGAATTGAAAGAATCATGTTATTATATTAGTTAATGTTGGGAACTTTAAAATTCTAAATAAAAGTTTTATTTTATTCTACATTCATTAATTAATAATGCGTTCACATAACATTAATTGGAATGGAGAAAAAATTCATGAGTCATTTTGTGGGTTATGGTGGCATCCCAACCCGTCCCATAACCCAACTTGTCTTGACCTGCTATATTAATTTATAAGTTTGGGTGGGTTTGGATGACCTCAAAACTCATGGGGCGGGTCCAAAGTATAGCTAACCGGCCCTATTTCCATCGCTATAAATAATCATATTACAATCAACTATTGCAACTATAAGTTTAGTCTCTCACTCGTGCGTTATACGAGAAGACTAATTTTCAAAAAAATTCAATAATAATGAATGATAAAATATTAGACAAATGCATATTATCAGATTTGCATAGCAAAAATAATAAATATACATTTTTAATTTAATATTTGACACTTTAAATTAATATTTTATTAATATTATATTAATAATTACCTGCTTATATACTCAATTAATACTTTGTTATATTTCACTTTTAAATCATCCAACTTATTTAATATTATTAGTTAACAGTCTGATAATATGTATCGAGAGTGTACATACCATTATTCACTCGATACCCGTTTAGATAAAAATTTTCATACTCATGAGAAAGCACTCTCTCGATGTATCCTTTATATGAGAAAAATTCAAAATTGATAGTTATGATTAAAATGTTAAATAAAGATATATTTGTAAAGAAATACAAGTTAGACGTTTTAATATAAAGAAGACCATATATGTGAGACATCCTAAAAAGTAAAATAAGATCAGATAATCGCAATAGAGTGATTATTTTTTTGTGTAGTTCATTTTCTTCTTGTGGATTTCTTGTTTCTTTGTTCACAAAATTTTAGCTAAAATTCATTATTATCTTCATCAAATAAAAATATCGATCAATTAGTATTCAACACGTACGTTGTACGGGGAGATAAATTCTCAATGTTTCATATAAAAAAATTCATTACATTAATTGTAAAAAAAATAAATAGTCACAATAATAATTAAATCAAATGAAAAACAACATGATTTCAGTCGATATTTTAAAAGTTTCACATCTATGGAGAAAAGAGACTAAAAAATAAATTATTTGCATTCTCTACAACCTAATCGTTGTAACATAGTGATATAGAAATAAAGATTAAAAAAATAATCACAAAGATTTTTAAGTTAGATCATAGATGTTAAGAAAATAAATTTTAGCCATATATTATTATAATAGAATTACATTATATGTCTTTAGTTATTGGCGTGAAGCAAATATATGGATTTTTATTCCACAAAAGAAGAAGAAATAAATCAGTTGATTTGCTTTAAATTATTATGAACTAAGTTTTCATTTATAATATAAGTTATTTTGAAATAGGTTTATAAGTTATCAATTGGATTATCAAGGACTCTATAAAGAAAATTTTGAAAATTTAAATTATTGTCCAACATCATGATGATGTCAGTAAAATAGTGGGAAAATTGCAATTGAGAATTCAAGTCCAATTGAAAATTATTATATTATATATTATATGATATGATGATATTATATGATATGATAATATGATGATTATGCTATCGGGTTTTATTATCTTTAAAGAAAATAAAAAATAAAAATTAATAAAAAATTATTGGTTCAACGAGATGGAGATGGACTAATAACAATAATTTAAAATTATGTCATCAAAATAAAGAATTTATTACGTGCCTCTTGTAAAAGTAAGATGCACATTAATTTCATGCAAGTTGTGTTTTTTAGTTTTTTTATAACATTAAGCTTGACAAATACAATTTTATTATATTTTATGTATGAAATTCCTTTAAAACTCTACCTGTGCAATACATGGGTACAAATTTAGTTATTAAAATAATATGAAAGTTCACATTATATTTAATATGTGGTTAAATGTGATCTTATTATATGTCTAAAATTTAATAAATTGATTGATAAAAAGAAGTGATTTTATGCTTACCTAACATTGTGGTGACTTCAAAAATTGTTAACCCCGTTGACATCCCGCCCATCATTCCGCTATAAAAACCCTAACCGCGGCCACACTGTACTCTAGTGAGCAAAAACCCTCCCAAAACCGCAAACGTACAACATGAGCTTCGCAGCGTACAAGATGATGCACTGGCCGACCGGCATCGAGCACTGCGCCTCCGGCTTTATATCCCGTTCCGCCGCCGATTACACTCCCCGAATTTCGGCGGTCTCCGCCGACGACATGGACTCCGACTGGCCTAACTCCACCAAGCCCATTGGCCCAATACCCAACCTCGTCACGGCTGCTGCTAACGTTCTCGAAGTTTACACCGTCAGAGTTCAGGAAGATTCATCATCACCTGTGGACTCCAAGACTTTGGCCGAGCCCAAGCGTGGAGGTGTATTGGCTGGAGTTTCCGGGGCGTCCCTCGAGCTGGTTTGCCATTACAGGTTTTTGAAAAGACGAATTTCTAATTTATTTTCGAGCTTGTTTCCCCTCGTATATGTGTATTTTGAGGAGTTCAGTGGTGGCGTACATACACTTCAGAAGCTCCGGTCCTTTACTGTTTTCAAGCCTTAAGTGGTGGGACAAGTGATGATTATAATTTTTTCTGAATTGGGAAGTCGCTTATGGCCTTGTCCTGCAAAATAATAATTTGGAGATGCTTCGGGCATGCTAAATGCCTGTATGCAAATGAAGGGAAAATGCATTTTTGTTTGAATAGTCTAATTCCAAAATTTTCCACGCTTTATCTGGTTAATAAGAATTACTTTATGCAAATGAAGGGAAAATGCGTTTTTGTTTGAATTTTCTAATTCCAAAATTTTTCCACAGTTTATCTTGTTAATAAGAATTAAACGGCATGGGGATAACAAGATAAAGTTCCGTTAATGGGTCCTATACATTAATAGAAGTTTCAAAATGGATTATCATTTATTTTGATTTTGGGATAGTTAGCATCATGAGTTGCATTGTTTTGGAAAATATTTGAAATGGTAGCATAAGTTCTGGAAATGAGAGTTTTTTCTAGATATATCTTGGAAATCATATGGTATAATTATGTGGTGTAGGTTGCATGGCAATGTGGAGTCATTGGGGATTTTATCATATGGAGGCGTTGATGGTGGAAGGAAGAGAGATTCTATTATATTGACTTTTCAAGATGCTAAGATTTCAGTTCTAGAGTTTGATGATTCAATACATGGGCTTCGGACAAGGTGAGTTGTGATCTTGTTAAAAGTGAATGATAGTACCCATTTTTTCTGTTAGCCAATAGTGGCATTGTCAGCATTGTTGCCTGAGGTACTCTCTTATCTGCAATTGTGTTTATGTGGAGTTCTGAACCTTTTAATTATTTATATATTGTTGTTCTTTATCTTTATGTTTGGGTGTTGGGGGAAAATGCTTGCAAATCGGAATCAAGCTCTGAGTAAATACAATTTATTAGATTTGGAAAGAATGCATATTGTTTGACTTCTCTTGTTAATGTGAATTTTACTTCTGAACCTGTCTAGATGGTTAAGAGATTGCAGTTTCTATTGGACTCACATCACATTGCCTAGATTCAATTAATAATGATAATTCCTCCAAATATTGTTTATTCAACATATCAGTCTTTTAATTATGCTACTATGATTGTATCCTGTTCTTCTTACATGGTTAAATGTTTTCCTTAGTTCAATGCACTGTTTTGAGGGTTCCGACTGGCTATACTTAAAAAGAGGCAGGGAATGTTTTGCAAGAGGTCCGCTTGTGAAGGTTGATCCACAGGGGAGGTGTGCGGGTGTTCTTGTTTATGGACTACAGATGATAATACTCAAGGCAGCAGAGGTTTCCTTTTACTGTTGTGTCCTACTCTTTCTGCATTTTTTCCACAGATCAAGCATTTTGCATATTTTATTTTATGCGCTTAAGTAGTACCTGTTAACCTCAGAAGTAAGGTGATTGGACCAGAACTAGCATGGACAAGAAGTTCCATGCAGCTCCTGTCAAGTTCTAATTCATGAGCTAATTTGAATAAAGCGCTTTTCTTTCTGTGATTCTGATTAGTCTTGCTTCTTTCCTCCCACATTATATTGTATCTTGGCCGTGGTTACAAACTTTCTCCACGCACGAGTCTATGTATGTTTTATGGTGGATGGCCTTTTAGAAGTGCCTCCACTGCATAATTCTACAACCCTGAATGTCAACGACAGAGGACATGCTCTATGATCCTTTTGAGAACCCCCCTTATGTTTTTTTTTTTTTTTTTGGTTCAAGTAATAATGTCAATCATAACAAGAAACACTTTTTGCAATGCCCTAGTGACCACCTGTGCCACACTTCTAGACTTGAAACGATAAAAAATGAGAAAATTTAACCTGTTTGTTAGAAGCAATGATAAACTAGGTAAATCTTTAATTTAAAATACAGGACTAATAAAACTGATCCTTAGTTCTCTCTAATATGTCCTTACTAGGTTTTGTCCATAGAAGAATATTTTATAGATTATTTTAATCTACTTTTGTATTGATTATTTGCAATGCCTAAACGTGTTGCAATAAAAAATGAAGTTATAACCCAATGCTCCATGATTGTGTCATTCCTTGAAATTTTCTCATGGACGTATAACTGACCTGGATATCTAAAAATGACTTGCTTTTCATGCTTCTGAGCCACTTGAATTGAAGATCCACCAGATTTTTCTTCCCATGTTTCTGAACTGCTCAGCTTCAAGATTGGTGTGGTTGGGGCTGTGGAAACGATAACATGACTTTCAAAGTGAAAAAACTTGCATAAAATGTTTGACTTCAGGGTTAGAAATATATTTATAATTCATCATAGTTGTTCTTGTAAGGTTATAAACTCAGCAACATCAGGTTGACAAAGCTAAGGACTTGTTTTTGTACGGACATCTAAGTACTTGATTCTGTTTTCTGTTTACAGTTTTCCATTAGAGCTGGTGAAGGTTTAGTCAGTTGAGTAATGTGATCCATGAGATCGGAAGCTAATGCTTTTGAGTTTATCCGCCTTCAAGAAATTTCTGTATTTTTCTTATAGAATTTGTCTGAATTTAGTTGTGCAATTTTCATGTTAGGTCAGTTCTGGTTTAGTCAGTGAGGATAACACATTTAGTTCTGGTGGAACAGACGTGTGCTCTTCCGATCTATTGAGTCATCGTACATTATTGGCCTACGAGATCTTGACATGAAGCACGTTAAAGACTTCATATTTATCCATGGTGAGAACACTCAAACTTTGTTTTCTTCAATCAGATAACTTAGTTAAGTATGGGTTGAAGAATTGGGCTGCTCTTGCTTGTGTTCCTAGCTTGTAGATTTCACTATGCTTATTTGGAGATTTTTGCTTAGAAATATAATTTTGTGTTTAACAATCAGTAGCATCATATAGCAGGCATATTTGCTTTCTTGAATAAATGAATTAACCAATGTAGGACAATCATCAAAAGGGCATCTGGTAGTTGCTTCTGATATGTTGTTGATATGTTGCCATGTATATTTTTCTGGTCCAGTAAAAGTGTTAAAAGTTGGTAATTTTTGGTCTTTAAAAGATTTCTAGCTAGAAAATGTTGTAAGCTGTGCTATTGATGTCAAAGGTGTCTAAAAGGAGAAGTTTATTGATTTGCTGAAGGATCTTGATGCCAAAAAAAAAAAAATGCTTGCCGCCTTCAAAAGTAATACTGTTTCTGAATTTAGGACTCTAGAATGTTTTAATAGAGTTAACGCTTTACTATTACTTTTTCTGTTTAGCTTCAGGAGCCAATCCCTGTGATCTTACATGACCTCAAGACACTAATGATTTGCAGGTTACATTGAGCCTGTCATGGTTATCCTACATGAGCGGGAGCTTACTTGGGCTGGCCGTGTCTCATGGAAACATCATACCTGTACAATTTCTGCACTTAGCATCAGCACATCTCTGAAGCAGCATCCACTCATATGGTCAGCAACTGTAAGTTGTACTTTCAATTTAATCTGCTTATTGGTTTTCTCTGTGATCACTCATTAGTTTGAAATGTCAAAGAGATTTTTAAGGGAGATTACCCGCTCTGCCAAGGTTATTTTCATTTAATATGACCTTACTGGGTGATTTCATATTGGTGAAAGACATTTTCCTGCCCTACAACTTGAATTGAGAATGAGCATCTGAACACTGCCAGCTTTATCTTGTCTTTCTGTATCTTGGACATTGATAAGAATACTCTTCTCATTTTAGTCGTGTCTTCTCTGATCTGGTACTGGAAATGCTTATGGGTTTCTATGTTACAAGTATCATCAAGTACACTTTCCTGTTACATAAATATTGGTACCATGTTTCATGAATTTATTTTATTCTTGGAGCTTCCTGAAGTGATAATCAGAGTATTATGCGGGATTATCGTATTGATAGAAATGATCAAATCAATTGAAGCTGGGATCATATAGAAGTTGTATATCAGGTCCGCAGGACATTGTCAATTCATTGATAAAGTCTAGCTTCTCTCTTTTGGACTAGGAGGGGGACAAGGGGGGAAATGATATAAAATTAGATGTCTGGCACCATAAATGGTGTGAGACGCCTGCGTGGCATGCATCTAGACATGCCATATTAGTTGACAACAGGTCACGTTGTCGTGTCTGGATGCACATCACGTAGGCGTCTCACACGCCAGATGTCTAATTTTATATAATTTCTCATTACAAGAATCCATGCAAAGAGACCCAGAAGATAAGAATGAATATCTATGGTTTCCATGTTTTCCAATGCCATTACCTAATTGTTTTTCTCCCTCATGCTATATACTTTCGACTCGCCTGGGAACTATTATATCCTACCACGTCTCACAGGTCTTTTGGAGATATATATATATATACACACACACACACCTTCTTTTTCCCCCAGCAATGCTTTCCTTTGTTAGTAGGCAGCTGAAAAATTTTTGCTTGTTAGAATTAAATTAAATAAAACTGATTCACTGATTGTTGACCAATTAACATGAAAACTTCCACTCACTTGGTATGTGGTAAAAACAAGTATAAACTGAATTTCTTAGATATTTTCATTAACATATAAGTGTTTTGCTTCTGGGTACCTAGTTAATGTAGCCTTTGAAATTAGTTCTTATATTGACAAGCTAGCTAAATTTTTGGAGAACTTAATCTAAATTCTAAAACTAATTCTAAATGTTCATCTTATCAAACTTATTGTATTTAAGGGACTTTTCGGTGACCAATTTTAATTGGTTCCCAACGGATCCAATGTTTGGTCTAAATGTGACATTCAATGAGTTTGAGTTGGACATTGAAATATGCATATTTATGTTTATAGCTATTATTCAGGACTCAAATTGGCCTTTTACCATAGGAATATTTTGGTATTGGGAGTCTTGACGTGAAATGTGGTTGGTTTTTCTGTTTTTGCAGAATCTCCCTCATGATGCATACAAGCTCCTTGCTGTGCCATCTCCCATTGGTGGAGTTCTCATAATTGGTGCAAATACAATTCATTATCACAGTCAGGTTTGGCTCCATATGTGCTGGAATTTTCCATTGTTACTCTAGATTTTCTTTGGTCTTCTCTTGCTAGATTATTCTGCTCTTGATTTAGTGAGATTTAATTGTGCAGTCAGCATCATGCGCATTAGCATTGAACAATTATGCAGTTCCTGTTGCTGGCAGGTGATATTCAATGCCTTCTCTCATTTCTCCCCCTCCTTCATCCCAATATGTATAAGCACAAGCGCCTTCTCAAAACCTTGCTCTAAGAAGTTTGGTTTTATGTCTTTCTATAGGAACTGTTTCTTACCACCAATGCAATAGTTTTTTTTTTTTTCTTATTTGATTTACTTTTACTCTCATTATTGTTTTTACTTTACCACTTCTTTTTCATATGCTTCCAATGTTTATTGTAGTGGATTAGTTATTTTTACTATCAGTTAGAGCAATATTGTTTTAACTTTTTTAATGAGCTTTGGAGGAAGTTGGTTTAATTTTGGCTGTAAGGTATACTTGGAGGATTCTTTCTGAATAATGAAGAGATCAGAAAAATACTCTAAGTCTTCTCTTGTTCTTTTCACTTTCTTGACGCCGAGCGCTGAAGAAAATTTTTGCATAGGGCTTCTACTGAAAGGATTCTAACTAGAGATATGCTTGAGCTTTGACAATCTGCAAAGGACAGCAGCTTCTTCTTGTAGAGGGGTTCTCCTTATGTATTAAAAGGCAACTTCCTGTTTAATAGTCTGTTATACCACCTTGCTGAGTCCCAACTGGCATAACAATCCTTCGAACTTGTTCTCCTCAGTGTGAAAACTTTGTTTTGAGAAGACAAAAGCTATCCACAAATCTTTGTATATGATCAAATAGGCATGCGGAGAGAAGCTGGAAAGTGAGTTGATGCGTGCTATGCATATTGCAACAAATGGAGAGCTTACAAGCATCTTATCTAATAAAACCCCCCCAATCCCACTAGCATTAGGGGGCGGTCCAAACTCTATGATTTTGAGTATTAGACTCTGTGTGACAGTAGATGTAAGATTAAGCCGCCTCCGTTCACAAACCATTTTTTTTTTGAAGACATAATCTGGTCAAAGTAATCACATCCACATATATCATAGGAGCCACATGTAATGCACAAATCTCCACCATTCATTTCCATAAAAGCCATTTCTAGTTTCTACTTTTAAATAGAAATGATTTGTGAATAGGCGTTATAGTATTTTCTTGTTGTTTGGTTTGGCTAAATCCTTAATTTCAAGGGATTGATATAATTGACAGCCTTGCTTAGATTAGTCTGTTGACTCTGTATATAATGATTTACAGATTATACTTTATTGTCAATATGGCCATCAGATATTTCTCTTTGTACTTGGTATCAATGGCACTATGGTAATTATGAAAGTTTTTTTAGGTACTGTTCAAAGGCCAAATGCATCAGTGCATAAAACCTAAGAGCATCTCCTATAGACTCTTTAAATAGAAGATACTTTTTAATTTAAAGAGTTAATGCATAAAAATAGTCTCCAAGAGACTCTTTATTATGACTTTTTAAAATAAAGAGTGTATTTGGGTCTCCAAATTTGGAGAACCAAAGTCACTCTCTATTATTTAATAGTTACACTTTTCAATGTTCATTTTCCAACGGATTTGAATTGATTGGTCATTAACATTTTAAAGAAAATATGTCAAATAGAAGATAATAGAAAATAATAAATGCTCATAGAATTTAACAAAGAGTCAAAATAGAGTTTGTTGGAGCATATAAAAAAAATGTACTGTTTACATTTAAAAATGCTCTCCAAACTTCTAAAAGTTCTCTTTATAAATAGAGTCTCTTGGAGATGCTCTAACCAATAGCATGGAGCATGTTAGTATAAGTGGGCTAAAAAGCTCAAATAACACCCAAGCATGTTGCATTAATAAAAAAGGTGGCAAAAAGATAAGCGTGCCTGCCAATCCTTTTTGGTTATTTTCATGTTTTATCTAGACATTTACCTTTACCTTCTCTAAAATTATACCCATTTCATCTTATCGTCATAATGCTAAAAATAAAGGTATATTTTGATAATTGTCTTTTTTGGTTTGCTAAACTGTGTGCAGTCCCAAGCACACTTCACTAATTTAGACACCAAGATGTATACATTTTTATCTTTGATCTAAAAACCTCGCCATGAACAATCTTGGGTGAATTTGTCTAAACCCATCTTCGACTTTGAAGTAGTCAATTAACTAGGAACTCTTGATTTTATCTGTTGTGTACAAATCAATCTTCACAAGCATCTCTAATACTAGAAGCCTTCTATTTTGGCTTAGTTGGTGGAGAGAGAAGAGGGGGAGGAGAGGAAAATGGATTGAAGAAAGAGAATTTGAAAAAAGTGCGAGAGAAAGAAATAGAAACAAAAACTAATGGTAAAAAAATGGTGGAAAGGATGTCTAGAAGGATCTTCACATGTAGAAGGGTGTGAGAATTTATGTATGATGTGATGGGCCACATGGGAGAGAGAACGGGCCACATAACCTCCATATCCCATGTAGAAAACCCCATTGGAGATGCTTTTAATATCGCCAGCTACAGCAGTTTATAAATAAGGGATCAAATTGTAATTCTATTTTATTATATTTTTGACTAATGGTTAACTTCTCTGAGGTTCATTCCTATTAATTATCACGGTTGCCTATGTTGCTGATTGGAGAGCTTTTGACATCAATTTTTAATCTCAGTTTTCATATGCTCTATTAAACGCTGATGTTTCTGTGTTGTTTTTTCTTTATAATTATTAGTTGAGCTGTACCGTATCCCTCTATTTCATTTGTTTAGTGCACAAAAAGTTTGCCCTTTAAAAAGCGGGGATTGTAACTAGCTCACATTATTCACTCCATTTCTGACAAATGTGATGATCTCGTCATTTTCTTATTAGGTTAGTTATTTCTAACGTAGATTGTTCTCCTCCCATTTCAGTCCAGATATGCCTAGATCTGGTTTCACTGTGGAGCTTGATGCTGCCAATGCAACCTGGTTAGCAAATGATGTTGCTGTGTTCTCAACAAAAACAGGGGAACTGCTTTTGCTGACTCTTGTCTATGATGGGAGGTTGGTGACTTGCTTCTTCATAATCATAGTATTTCCTTTTCTTCTTTTACCAGGACGGAGGCTAAACTTCTACCTGGTTGGGCATGCCACTGATTGATCATAGCTTGTAATCATGTTGTGTTTGGTATTTTTCACCCCCGCCGGCACCCAATAAAAAAATAATATTTTAATGAAATTTGATTACTTTTTTGTTTAGCAAAAATCAATATAGAATAGTTTTTTTTTCCTTTTAGGGCTCTTTCCTGCTACATTACCCATCTAGGAATTGAACCTACGATGGTTCCCTTGTGCCTCTGCTTTAGTATATGAAATATCTTTTATTTATCCTTAATTTGTTCTCAAATATCTCACCAATTAAATATTTCAAGTTAACTTCTTTTCTGTTTAAACAAGGATGTGATCTTGTTAAACACTGCACAGTTGCTTAACATGTCTTGCAACTGCTTGTAAAATGCAATCAATTAACTGTCAAAATGCTGCCAAGTTTTTAATCAAATTTATACATGATATGTACTTTAGAAGTTCCATATCAGATAACGGAAATGCATTAATTATGTTAAGGCCCTGATGAACGTTTTTCTTGTTCCAACTCCTGCTAGCATGCTTTTATTGTTGACTTTGGAGGACGTAAACTCAGAATCTCCAGTTGCGACTAATAGATCAAAAGCACACATCACTTTCGAGGCACTTAAAAGTTGAAATTGTGCCTTCTACATCTGTTTCCTGATGTTCTGGAAATACTTAGCTGCACCCACCCTGGAAGATACTTATCTTCTGGTTTTGATACCACTTGACGCGGGATAGAAACAAGGAATTCCATTGAGAACCTTGAAAAGTAGATAAAACTTGGAATCCACCAAGAAAGGGTAAAAACTCAAGAAACTTTATTAATAATCGAATAAGTTGTGTCTTCTTCACAACATATGAGTGGGGTATTTATACAAGAGATTTGGAGTAACTTCCAAGAAGACTTCGAGTATTCTCCAAGAATATACTATAAATAGTCCTAGAGTATTTTCCAAGAAGAAGAAATTAAATCCTAGCAAAATAAGAAAAATTAAGAAAATAAAAATCCTAATAAAATAAATAAATCCAGTCCTATAATTTGTCCTACATCAGATTCTTATGCAGTTGTACATGTTGGAAAGTGAAGTTGTCATCTAGGAATATAAGTGGCTCCCTTAAATTTACTCCTCATATTTTAACATTTGATTTTCTTTTAGTTTTAGAGCTTGTTTGATTCTCATTATTTGTCTAACTGTGGGGAAATTATAATGAGGAGAGAGGTAGAATGTGTATTGAAAATGTAAAAATGTGTGAAATATGTGGTTGTAATTGAGCAGTTATCAAATCAAATGTCAAATCAGTGGTTGGTGAAATTATAATTTGGGTGAATAATGGGAATCAAACAAGCTCTTAATGATTCTATTTTATTTATGATGACAACTTGTGGATCCATCCTATCTTTTTGGGTGTCCTTTTCATCACTTCTTTAAGTTGTAGCTTAACTGAATTCCTTCTCATTAGTCAGCAAAAGTTTGGAAATTAGAAAGGATAGAGAAAAGTGAGTTCACTTTTTTGGTTTTATATTCGGATTTTCCGGTTTCTTATAGTCTTATGATTTTGCATTGGTTTATTATCTGGTCTTATGCCCTTGCTGTTAAAAGGCTTCAGATTGATGAAAAAGTTGGATTCGTTTGAAGTTTCTAACTAACTGCCTATGCATTCCAATAATTGATTCTTAGAGCATCTCCAAGAGACTCTTTCAACATGATATGCTCTCTATTTTAAGGAGTTAAAGCTTAAAAATGAGCTCCAACAAACTCTCTAAATTAACTTTTAAAAATAGATTCTCTATAATTTAATAGGTATATGTTCCAGTGTTCTTTTCTTGATTTAACGGAATCACATAATTTATTGGTCACTAACAAAAATTTAAATATTAATTTAAAATGAAGAATATATAATAAATGTTTATTGAGAAAAGTAAAATAACAAGTTGAAAATAAAGAGCTTGTTGGAGAGGGTTGAAATTTCTACTCTCTAAATTTAAAGATTCTCTTTATAAATAGAGTCCCTCTTGGAGATGCTCTTAGGATTTAACAATATGCTGGGAGCTTGTTCTAGGGAGCTCTATGAAAAGCTTTCAACCTGTCAAACTTTAATACCAACCCCATTCTCTATGAAAAACAGATTTTTACACTTTCCAATAATCTTTCTTTGCATACATTTACCGAAAAAAACAACATTCAAATAATCAATTCTAAATAAAGCTCCGTAGAACAATCTCTTGGTAGAGTGAATGTGTCTACAATACTGAGTAGGCCAGCAGTAGAAAGTTTGATGTGGCAGTGGAAGTTAAGCCCTGTAAAAACAAGAGAAATGTTAAACTAACCTGAAAATTTTTGTAGAGAATAATTTACTCAAACGGATTGGTTTTGTTTAATAATGCCTTGTAGGGAAAGGTGTTCCAATCAAATGGCTAAAGTAATTAAACTTATAGAAGGAATAAAGGGAGGATTCCCTTCCTAAGAAGAGAAAATCATATTGTAATCAGGAAACAAGCTCTTATTAAAATAAAATTGCTTGACACTAAAATGTTTTATGCATATCCAGCATTATCAAAGAAAAAAAGATTACTGAAAAATATCCCATAAAAGGTGTCGGGTTCTTGTGATACCAGTAAGTAGATATTTTTATTTTTTTTCTGATAGGAGTTCCACCTTGAAGAACTCATTTTATTTTGTTGTGGATGTAAACGATATCCTTTTCTTTTTTTCTGCTGAAACTAAAGGCATATAGAAATTTGGATTCCATTTGTCTTTTGGATTCCTAATGTTATGCGTCTGGTTTTCTTTTTTCCTCCCTGCTGAAATTAAATACATTTTGCAATCCAGATTCTATTTTTTTTTTCCTGGATTCCTAATGTTAATACATTTGAAATTAGTTTGTTATGCAGTCAATGTGTAATGAATGACATTTCTGTTTTCTGCTTCACTATCTCTTTGATTCTCAATTTTGTAATTTGCCAAGTACTAATGTACTAATACTTGAGCTCTAGAAAAAAATATCCCTGAGCTCTTTACTTCTATTTTTTCATAAAAAAAGCAAAATGATATATGCCTGTTGAATGGAGCATTAGGTTTAAATTAATGACATCATGTTTTAAGTTCTCGAGTGTGGTAAATTTGGACATGCAATGTAGTTCGTGGATCTTGGAGACCGGTGCCTAGACCAGATCCAGCATGAACCACACGAACCAGTTATGATCGGCTACTTTTTTTATTATAAAGGAGCCAATTCTCACATTGAAAAACAAAATTTTCCTCTTGCGAAATGGAAGGCTAATATTAGCCTGCGCTGGATAGATCAGGTTTTTGATGGCTGACACATGCTTACTCTTCCTACCTCCATTACATGTATGGATAAATTACCGTGGACTTGGCATCTACCAGTTCTCTGATTACTAAAGCAGTAAATATGTCTGTATTTTGTACTTCCATTATCTATTTGTCCACTCAGTTGACAATTCATCATGCCTATTTATGAGCCTATTTTTCTACAGAATTGTGCAAAGACTTGATCTTTCAAAGTCAAGGGCTTCAGTACTTACTTCGGTGAGATGTGTTCTGAATTCATCATGCAATCTGAGTTGTGCATGATATCCTATCTTTTCATAGTTTCTTGCCACGGTATTTATTGTCATCTTCTGTCTTTTTGTAGGAAATCATAACCATCGGAAACTCATTATTTTTCTTGGGCAGTAGCCTAGGTGATAGTCTGCTTGTGCAATATAATTCTGGAGCGGGAACATCCGCAGAGACTCCAGTGAAGGAAGAGGTGTGTATTTTCTTATTGTGACAAATTTTTACAAAACAAAATTCCTGTCTTGAATTGTTGACTTTGCTCTATTGGTTCTCTGTTTCTTAAGAGAGATTTCCTTGTAGTCCTGATTACCGTTTTAGATGATACAGCTGTATGTTTTTCTTGGTAATTCTGTACATCTCTGTTTTGATTTGGATTTTTGCACGTCATAGTTAACTTGGTTGTATATTGCTTTTTCATTTAGGTTGGAGATATAGAAAGTGATGCTCCTTTTGCAAAGAGGTCGAGAAAGTCCTCGTCTGATGCTCTGCAGGATATTGTAAGCGGTGAGGAGCTTTCTTTGTATGGCACAGGTCCAAATAATTCGCAGACTGCACAGGTTAAATATGCATCATCTTTACGTAGTCTCTTCTTCTATTGACCCTTGATTATGATGTTGCTGATTCAGTTCCGTGAATCTGATGGTTTTACTTTTTGCTGACTTTTTCTGATGCATGCAGAAAACTTTTACTTTTGCGGTCAGGGATTCATTGGTTAATGTTGGTCCATTGAAGGATTTTTGTCAAGGCATGAGACCTAATGCGGATCTTAATGCTACAGGACTCGCAAGGCAAAGTAATTATGAATTGGTCAGTCGTCATTTTTACCATTTTTGCTCCAGGCTTGAATGACATTGTAGTTAATTGGAACTGAGTTTTTACTTGTGGATAAATGGTTTAAGTGCAATTGTGTGCTAGCTACTCTTCTGAGGTTTTACCCCTTCCTGTTGTCTTTCTGTACATCTTCTAGTATTATTTTCTAATTTTCCATGCAAGTGGAATATTTGTACTATCATTTCATATCCTACAGGACAAACGTATTTGTTCATGTATTTGGAATATTTTAGGTATGTTGTTCTGGTCATGGAAAGAATGGAGCTCTTTGTGTCCTTCAGCAATCAATTCGGCCAGAAACAATAACTCAGGTTCGACCCTAGTGCTTTCTGTGTGACAACATATTCATCATCCCTTCAAGATTTCACATATGGGTTACCTTCTCTATATCCCCAATTCTGTACCCTTCTCTATTTTTTTATTTACTAAACTCTCTATTCTGATACATGTGTTTTCTACTCCCTTTAGTTAATAAAGTTTCTGGATCATTTCATTGGATGTAGATTTCTGTTATGAGCCTTATATTTTGTAACGTCTGCTGATATATTATATTATGTGGTAATATCTATCTACTTTTTGATTAACTAATATCAGTTCTTTGATTTATATATCATCTACATGCTTTGCAATTCAATGCTTTTAATTTGTAAAGGAATCATTACCTGGTTGCAAGGGGATTTGGACTGTCTATCATAAGAACTCGCGAAGTGATTCCTTGAAGATGGCAGCTGATGAAGATGAATATCATGCATATTTAATTATCAGCTTGGAGAATCGTACTATGGTGAACTCATTTATATTCCCTATTCATCTCAATTATTTTAATAGATTTGCTCGGTGAAACTCTTTATATCATGGGCTGGCTGTTTTATTATGCTATAGGTGCTTCAAACAGCTAATAATCTTGAGGAGGTAACTGAAAATGTTGACTACTATGTGCAAGGCAGTACAGTTGCTGTGGGAAATTTATTTGGAAGGTTGCTTTCTATCCTTTGCCAATTTCTAAATATGCTTTTGGCTCATGGGCTTCCATTATCATTTGAACTTTTACTTCTGCTTTCTATTTGACTTGTTTCAAATTTCATATTGAGTTGTTAAAGCACATTTACTCATATCATTATATGCACCCAAGGTATATAACATAAGATTGAAGCTGTTTTGAATTTTTTTCTTTATAAAAATTTATGGGCTGTGAAATAATTTGATACATTTCTTATGTTTCAACTAGTTTGGATGATGTTGCTGGTTCAGATTTTTCTTTAAGTAAATACACTTGTTTATTATCATGAATTTAACGAACCATCTGTCTTGGACAAATATGTCACACTGACCCAAATATCACTATGAGTAAAGGCATAGTGCATTAATTTCAATCAATATTTCCTTTCTATTTCACTTTTTTCCAGTAGTGAAATTCATTAATTTCCTTTCTGTTGCAAACAACCATGGAATGGGCAGCCATAATCGATGACTTTTCAAGAAAAAATATGATCAGTGAAATGATGCCACGTGAAGAAAAAAATTAACCAATTATAATGTGTTGCCAGATATATTGCAAGTACGAAAGGATACTTGGTAGAATCTGTTGGCATCTGAGCTGTTGAGCTTCTTGAGGATTATAATGTTCCTTGTATTACCAAGGCAAATGAGACAGGATGATTGCTTCAATTTTGTTAAATTTGATACTATGACAGATTTCACATCTTGTCAGCTACTAGGGCTGATGTGAATTATTTAACACAATTACAGAATCAGATATTCATCCTCTACCATAATTTAAGAATTTTTTTGGGATTTTTAATATTGGAAGAATATATATGGTAATAGTGATTGATAATTTTTAGATATTCTGCAGTTCAGTTTCATATGACATTGATTGCAAATTTTGGATCAGTGAAAATACTTAACTAGGTTGCATAAACACACGCACATACAAACAATATATACATACATATATATAATTGAATATATTTTTTAAATTTGTATTGCAGACGTCGTGTCATCCAAGTCTATGCTCGTGGTGCTCGGATCCTTGATGGTGGTTTTATGACTCAGGATTTGCATTTTAAGTCATCCTACTTGGAAGCTGGTGCAGGTTCTGAAGGCACAGTAGTGTCTTCAGTTTCTATTGCTGATCCTTATGTGTTACTGAGAATGAGTGATGGAAGTATTCAGCTTCTTGTTGGAGGTATTTCTTTAAGCCCCAGTCTATTCTTGGATCCATTATAGTCCATTTGGCGGTTATTCGTAAGACTAGAATGTAGGAATAATCACAATCTGTTAATTTGTTATATGGTACTTTATAGACATTTTCTTGTCCTTGAATTTAGGATTTGCTAGTCCTGACATCCACATTCTTTTCCCTCTATAGGTTTTTGACTGACTTTATGAAGCCAAATATTTCCAACGTCCTATTCTACAAGTAAATTGTAATACGATCTGTTCCATGAGTAACAATTTTCAAAAAGGGAAGACATGGGGGGGGGGGTTGGGGTTCTGAGCTGAAATTTCTGGAACTTATGGACTAGTTTAGCTACCAAAGGGATTCATTAGTAGAGGTGGATAACAATATCTTGTTAAGTCGATAGCCTAGACACGTTTAACTTTAATAGTGATTCCTAGGATCTGCCTAGTCGTGATTGTGCTATCTTTAAGAGGGGTCTTGTAGTTTGGCCTTTGGCTTTCCGTCTTCTGTCTTTCAAGTTTATCAATCTAGAATACTCTTTATCTTTTATTAGTCTTGAGTTGGTGTTTCTTTTTCTTGCCATTGGTTTTCTTGTAGATCCATCTTCCTGCTCTGTTTCAATTGCAATTCCGCCTATATTTGAAAGCTCAAAGAAGTTGGTATCTACTTGTACTCTCTATCATGATAAAGGACCGGAACCGTGGCTCCGGAAGACAAGTACTGATGCTTGGCTTTCTACTGGCATTGGGGAGGCAATTGATGGGGCTGATGATATGACCCACGATCAGGGTGATATATATTGTGTTGTTTGTTATGAAAATGGAGCTCTTGAAATATTTGACGTGCCTAATTTCAGCAGTGTTTTCTCCATGGATTCATTTGTATCTGGAAAGACCCATGTTCTAGACACATTTTCTCAAGGCGTAGCCAATGATCCTACGAAAGTCATAAAAACGGATTCTGAAGAGGTCAGCCATGGCAGGAAGGAAAATGGTCAGAGTATTAAGGTTGTGGAGTTGGCAATGCAGAGATGGGGGACACAACATAGCCGTCCTTTTTTATTTGGGATATTGTCTGACGGGACCATTCTATGTTACCATGCCTATGTATATGAAGTTTCTGACAATGCTTCCAAAGTAGACAATGGTTCCCAGAGAGCTATTGGACGTAGCAGTGTAAATGCCTCTAGGCTTAGAAACTTAAGATTTGTCCGAGTCCCCCTGGACACCTATGCTAAAGAGGAGATATCCTCTGAAACTTCACTCCAGCGCATAACTATTTTCAATAATGTTGGCGGCTTACAAGGTTTATTCTTTTCTGGATCATCTCCGACTTGGTTTATGATGTTTAGGGAACGGCTTCGTATACATCCACAGGTTTGCATAGTTGAACTCATTAAATTTTCAAGTAAAGGCGTTATGCATGCTTTAAGCTCTGGGTCCTATCTGCTTGTATACATTTAAGATTAACATCTCATTAATTACCCAGTTCCAGTGAGCATTCTTTCATTGTTGTTAATTCTCAGGTGTGTGATGGACCTATTGTTGCCTTTACAGTCCTTCACAACGTGAACTGCAATCATGGGTTTGTGCTCTTCCGATCTTACAGGTTAAAGAATTCGATATTTTTGTTTTACCTCTGATCTATCTTTTTTGGCTTTTTGATTCTCATTATTACAATTGAATTATAGTGAGAAATTATAATGAGGTGAAATGAGTGGTGTAAATTTAATGGAAGTATGAAATTTGTGGTTATAAATGAGCAGTTGTCAAATCAGTGGTAAGTGAAATTATAATGTGTTTTGTAAAAGAGAATCAAACACGCTCTTTTTCTTATTAAATTTTTTTGCTTTCATTGTTCTAGGGTGCCTTGAAAATTTGTCAACTTCCATCTTCATTTTCCTACGACAACTATTGGCCAGTGCACAAGGTTGTCATTTATTTCTTTAATTATTCTTGTCTAAGTTGTTCTCAAGTTTATTGAGTATTTTATTTGCAATTTTATCTTCTATTGGCTCACATAGAATTTTTCCTCTTTCTTTGGATCGGCGGTGACAGACATCACTAAAGGGGACTCCACATCAAGTTACTTATTTCACTGAGAAGAATCTATACGCACTCATAGTTTCAGTTCCAGTGAGTGCTTTGGTCTTATTACATATTGTCTTTTGGTGCATCAGTATTTTCTCATGTATTTTGTTAAGCGGATACAAGAACTCATTCCTACCCAGTCTGACATAATAATCTCTCTATGATCTTGTTCATCTGACTACACCGGTTCTATTGGCTTCATGATGCCAGCTAACTGAATGGGAATAAATTTTGAGGTAGAAGATTGAATCTAGTTAGTACAGGATCCTTACTTCTCTGCTGCAGGTTCTCAAGCCATTGAATCAAGTCATTTCGTCTCTGATTGATCAAGAAGCTGGCAATCAATTTGAGCATGATAATACAATTTTTGAAGGAACCTATCCTGTAGAAGAATTTGAAATCCGAATTATGGAACCAGAAAAAATGAGTGGCCAATGGCAAACAAGGGCTACGATTCCCATGCAAAGTTCTGAAAATGCCCTAACTATACGAGTTGTTACGTTATTTGTAAGTATAACTTTGAACTTTAACTTCTTTTAGTCTTACGACCTCTTTCTTTTCCCGTTAGATGTTAAAACTCTTGCCATGCCATTACATTCCCTATAAAGAAACCAAAGTTGAGCCCGTCACTCATTATTTTCCATGTTTATTTACATTTGTAGAATTCAACAACACAAGGAAATGAGACACTCTTTGCAGTTGGTACAGCTTATGTGCAAGGGGAAGATGTAGCCGCTAGAGGACGTGTTCTTTTGTATTCTGTTGAAAAGAGTCCTGACAATTCTCAAGTCTTGGTAACCTGCTATTTTCAATTCTGCCTTTATCAGACTAAAGCAGTTTATTATACATTTCCACTTTCAACCTAGATGAGTATGTTTGATTTAGCATTGAAGAAAGATTTATTTTTCAGAATGTAAGCATGCTAGGTATTACATGCTAGTTTAATACCAACTCTTTGCAGGTTACTGAAGTATACTCGAAGGAGTTAAAAGGTGCTATATCTGCTCTTGCATCCCTTCAAGGACATTTGTTGATAGCTTCAGGTCCTAAGATTATTTTACACAAATGGACGGGTTCTGAGCTGAATGGTGTTGCGTTCTATGACGTCCCACCTCTATATGTTGTGAGCTTAAACACTGTATGTACCTTTTGTGGCATTCCTCCTTATCATTTGCCTGATTTTAGATTTTAGCACTGTGTGTAATGACTGGACATAATTATCAAGTATTTCCTTTCAAGCCTTGAAGTTCATATTCTTTTTCTTTGAATTCAGTTTGTAAAAATTACTACCTGATTCTACTTCACAAGGCTCGCCTCTTTTAGAGAGAACATATTGCTATAACAATTTCTTAGATCTCAACCTATAAAACATGTTTTTCATACATTATAATAATCTAATAATTTATTATTAAGTTGGTCAAACCCACATTTTATCCACACATTTAGTTGAATCCACACTAACAACCTGCTGACCATGTATTTCTATCTATTTATATTTTGAACTTATCCATGCAACTGATTGCTTTAATATATGCATGCATTTCTTTTTCCCCCGGGGATCCTTTTCAACGACACTAATATTGCAGGTTAAAAATTTTATTCTTGTCGGTGATATTCACAAAAGCATTTACTTCCTTAGCTGGAAGGAACAAGGCTCTCAACTTAATTTATTGGCTAAGGACTTTGGGTCACTTGATTGTTTAGCAACAGAGTTTTTGATTGATGGAAGCACACTCAGTCTCACAGTTTCAGATGATCAGAAGAACGTTCAGGTTAGCACCTATAATGTATAGTGTGAAATTTTTTATCATCTACTGTGAGCTTTGGCTTTTCTTATGAGAATGCTTGTGGTGGCTAGGCTTATTTTTCTGAAAGTGAAAAGTTCATCCATTTAACAAAGATCCAAATAAGAGTGTTACTTGAGACAGAAATATGCCAGTCTACATGTCAAGGACTTGTAAAATTATTTTTGGGGAAAAGCACTCAAGGTTCCCGGCCTTTTCACAAGAGAGTGTGTACAGAAACGAATCAAATTTTCATGGCATTTGATCCCAAAATTTCCATTTTTAACCACTTCCAATCCTGACTGAAGTTACAGGTCTGCCTGATATGTCTGTTAAATATTTGTAATCAGTTCATAAGAAACTCACTCTCTTAAGAATACAAATGGACAAACAGAAAAATAAAAAGATAAATAAAAAAGGAAAGGGAAAAAAACAGTCCTCCTTTCCCACCCTACTAATATTAATTGCTTGCCAATTTTTTCATGTTTTCTCTCACACAATTAGTTTCCGTAGGAGACCCACCTATTCTGATTTCAGTCAGATTGACGGTAAATTTGGATGTTTTGCATGTGAAACTAGATTTTCTATTATGCTCCAAAAATTTTGGAAAGTTGGAAAGGACAAAAGCTTCTATCGAGGGCAGAGTTTCATGTTGGTGCCCATGTCACTAAATTCCTTCGACTACAGCTGCTTCCTACATCATCTGACCGAGCAGCTCCTGGCTCGGATAAAACAAATCGCTTTGGCTTACTGTTTGGCACCCTGGATGGTGGCATTGGCTGTATTGCCCCTCTGGACGAACTCAATTTCCGCAGGCTACAGTCACTGCAGAAAAAACTTGTAGATGCTGTTCCCCATGTTGCTGGGCTTAATCCAAGATCTTTTCGCCACTTCCGCTCTAATGGAAAGGCACATCGGCCGGGTCCCGATAGCATTGTTGACTGCGAGCTGCTTTCCCAGTATGTACTCTGCTTACCCTCATAATTCTGATAGCAAAAACACATCCTTTTTTTTTTTTTTTTGCCCTGGGGGGGGGGTTTTACCTGG